>PVJA010009869.1:0-59193 GCA_004027025.1 Myocastor coypus
GTATTTCTCACTCATGGCTGGACAAGCACTCCAGTGGGTTCCCTTGTTCATTCTCC
Organism: Myocastor coypus; assembly: GCA_004027025.1. Classification (NCBI taxonomy): domain Eukaryota; kingdom Metazoa; phylum Chordata; class Mammalia; order Rodentia; family Myocastoridae; genus Myocastor; species Myocastor coypus. The sequence goes on from PVJA010009869.1 coordinate 57, forward strand.
AGGCTCAGCCAAAGCTTGTATTGAGAATGCAGTGTGGTAGGACTTCTCCCTCAGCCAAATCCTGCTCTCGTCTTCCTCCTACAGGTGTTGATCTCAAGGATACTCCTTAAGGGGTCACCTGATTGCTAGATTCTGATGGACCAAGATGTGAAGTGCATGGGAAAACCCACTGAACAAAACTGCAACTTCTCTCTTTCTTTGAACAGAGTATGTCTTATAAAGACAAATGTCTGATGTCTTATAGGTTTCATCTTTAAGATATCTGGCTTGCAAGGTTATATGCTTATGAGCCCAGTAGTCAACTAATTGTATTTTAAAATCAATCTTCAATGGAATATCAAGGAATTATTGCCTCATATGAAAGTAGTTATATTGAATGTAGCTATAGTTTACATTTTATTTATATTAATGGCTTATTTTATGTGTCAGATGATTAGACTAAGATATTTCTAGATAGTTGATGAAATCTTACCTCTGGGTGAGTCAGTGAAATTGTTACCAAAAGGCGTCAGTGTTTGAACCACAAGCAGAGGAAACTGTACCTTTATCATTGTGGGAGGTCAACTTCTTATCCATCGAGAAGGTAAATAAAACTAACACATGAAGAAAGGGCAAATTTACTCTTTTCTTCAGCTGAGCATTTTTTCTTTTCTGATCTGTGATATAAAATCTCATGGTTCTTGAACATTCAGTCCCTTGGATTTACACCAAAGACCGGCTTTGGCCCATCCTTACCTTACTTGTCAGGTCTTTTGCTTTGAATTTGGGGTTATGATATTGGCCCCTCTGGTTCTCAGACCATTGTATTAGGTCAAATTTTCACTACTGCTTTTTTGGTTGTCTAGCATGCACATGGTACATTGGATTTTATTCAGAATCTATAATCACCTGAACCAATTCTCAAGCCAGTCATCTATCTATCTATCTATCTATCTATCTATCTATCTATCTATCATCTATCATCCTATTCTTTCTGTTTCTATATGAGCCCCAATACAACCAGCATTTAAAGTTCTTATAAAATTTACTATTCTTTTTTTAAATTTTATTTAATATTTTTATTCTTGTTTCAGAACCTTTGTTTATTCACTCATTTTCATGGCCTGTTCAGCCCGCCCCGAGGGCAGGGCTGGCGCAGCATGTGGTGCCGGGGATCGAACCGCGGTCCCTGAAGCCGCTCAAGCTTCCCCAAGCAGGGGCTTTAGACCACTGAGCCATCCCACCGGGCCCCTAAAACTTACTATTCTTAAAAATATTTTTCAAAGTAAAACTCTTCACTGTCAGAGACCAGGGATAGAGTTCAGTGGCACAGAACCTGCATTGCAAGCAGGTCCTATGTTTGATTTCTGCTTTAAAAAAAATCCAAAAGAAACAAGAAAAAATACTCCCTACACTCTCAATATTTGTCAAAAAGTACAACTGATAAGAGAGCCAACACTAAGGTCCAACATTAATTGGTGGTGTTAGAAATTTCCAATTAGTTTGCCAATATTTCCAGGGGTCTTCTCTGACATTGAAAGGCCCTCTCTCTTTGAAAATTTGATGCCTGGAAAGTTGGCTTCATTCTAAAATTCCAAATGTTACATTTTAAATCAGCAGTTATTTCACTGTTCTGGTCCTTGATGAAATATTAAAGCTCAAAGAGACGAAAGGCAGTGAACATTTGACAGTTGTATTTTGTGAAAGCCAGCAAAAATGTAAAACATTTGGTTAATCATCCATTGGTTGGTCCAATTATGATTGGTTTGAGTCAGACAAGATTTAATAATTGAAGGATTTACTTTTTAATGAAATCAGCAGCTGGCTTTCTACTGTTAGACAAAGAAGCATGGTTTAGTGCAAATAGAAAAAAAAAAAAAAAAAAAAAAAAACGGACGGAACACCAAGAGACAAGATACAATCTGTATCATACTCTAGCCTCATGACCTTGCTAAGTCACTTAACCTCTTTAGGGCTCATTATTTTTAAGTGATATTATAGATCAATATAATAATGCATGTGAAAGTACTTTGAAAATGGAGACAAATTTCATACATTTTAGAAGTCACCATCAGTTTTATTCTTATAATATATGTGTCAGTCACAGCACTAGTTTATAAGCAAAAGAAAAATGATTAGAATAGATTTAAGCAGAAAAATAAGTTCTTGAAAGGGTATTGGTTGGGTCGTTCAAACAGTGCAAAGCCTTGAGAGCTGAGCTTGGGAATTACAGGACCCTGGGAAGCAGGAAATCCTGCCAAGGTGACCTTGCAAGAAGTGTCTGGAGCCCATATCTTCTTGACACCATCAGTTACTTCTGTACCAGTGACTGTACACTGTGCCTGGTCATGATCACAGGAAATGAATTTCAAACTCTATTTTTACATGACTAATGCAAGTTTTCAAAGTATTTGGCCATCTGAACTTTAGTTATGGACCAATAGCCTATAAACTAGAGTCTAAAGTGGGTCAAATAGCCTGATTCAAATTTTATAGTCAAACCGAAGTTCTTACACATTTTATATATCTCAATAAAATGTTTTTGATGAGAGATTTTTCAAAATTTGCTGTTTTGTCCACATTTTGGAATATTGGCATATATACAGTGAGACACCTTAGAAATGGGATCCAAATCAAAACTTAACATCCAATTAAGCTTCATAGTCAATTTCCACACATAATCTGGGGGTATTTTTGTACAACTTGAGTCATGCAGCTGCATTTCAATTCCACCCCTTAGCATCATATCAAGTGTTAGAATTTTTCACACATGGCACCATACTGACACTGAAAATGTTTAGATTTTAGGACGTTTTAGCTTTTAATTTTCAGGCTAGAGATGCTCAGCCTACATGGGGGATGAATGGCATCAACGCCGTTTTCCTAGTTAAGCTTTAGAGAACAGTCATTTAAGGACAGGGAACTTCACGTTAAGTGTCCAGAGCTGCTGCTCTAAACTCATTCTTTCTATGGAAAAATAAACTTGACTACCAAGCAGTGATAGAGACTACTCTTTGTCTCTTAGTCTGTGTTGTTTATAGTAATTGCTCCTATAGAAATGAGTCAGACAATAAGGTTAGCAATAATAAGGTAAGAAGAAATACAAAAGGAACAAAAACATCTTTATAATTATACATAATCTTAAATCACTATTTTTTTTTTTTTTTGTCTTTTTGAGACAGGGTCTCACTATGCAGTTCAGGCTGGTTCTGAGCTCACTTTTGTAGCCCAGGCTGGTCTCGAACTCACACCAATCCTCCTGCCTCAGCCTCCCGAGTTTAAATCACTATTGAATGAGAAAAAATGCTTGGTTCTTGTCAAACAATAGTAATTATTTCAAATGCAAACCAAATAGATAATTTGTGGAAATGAGCTAATCACTTATTAATTATTTAAGCAGTGGCCTTATTTTTCAGTTTTCAGAAGAGGTTGTATCTCTTTATTCCTCCTAAATCCTTGAAAACTATTTACAATCTTTAGTAATAACTTAAAAGTTAAACTTCATTTCATAGTGTTTTATACTTGCTAAAGTTTCTAATAAAACTCAATAAATTTTTGGACTTATCATAATGGATAATCACTGGAGTATTTCCTGTGCCATATGTGTGGAGAAAAAAAAATCAGTGTTTAGTTTTATAAAACTATGAAAATTACATTTGAAGGACATATTTAAGCTGTCTATGTGACTTCAAAACAGCTTCCTAAAACATATAATCATTTCTCTCTGAACTAAGTATACTGCTTTATTCTATGGAGAGGTTGAAAATAAGTACGTTGTGAAAGGGGTATTAGATTGTCCTGTAGGAAATCAGACCTATTATATTTAAAAGCAAACTCAGTCTATACTCATGAGGTTTTTATTTAGGACAGCAGAACTGTGTATTGATTCACAATGACGGAGGAAGCAGTGTAGTATTTAGAATAGCTCCCCGCTGGATTTTCTATTTGTGAAGAGAATTCAGTTTTATATGGAACAAAATCTTATTCCCACTATACATCACTTTTCAGAGTTTCTATAATTTTGAAAATGCATACAGTTGATTCTAAAATTATGTTCATGTTATTCCCATAGAAGCATTGTCAATGATACTTTCTCTGAGTGTGCCACTCATATCCTTCTGTACACTCTGAGGACACAATGCAGCTCCAGTGGGAAGTTCCACCCCCAACCCCCACACACATCTGTGACATCCCCATGAAGCAGCCTTAGAAAAACTAATCTGATGTTTGATAGGGAAAGGATAAGAGCGCTCCAGAAGCAACTCTAATCAGTGAAAGATTGAAGTTACTGAATAAAATCCAGCTCCCAGTATTTTGGAGTCCAGAATTCTGACATGTACTATATGTATTCTCTTAGTAAAATTCCAGTGGAATGAGTATGAGCCTTAATTTCTCTTAGTGTTAACTTAGTGACTAACACAAACATTTTGTGTCACTCTTCTCTCATCCCCAACTTCCCTTAGAGTGCTTCTTGGGATCTTTATCTAGATAAATTCCTAGCACACTGATTATTGTAATAATACAAATATTATAACTTCCTTCTGTAAAGGCAACAGTGTCATTACTCTTCTGGAAAAAAGGTCCATCATGAAGAAATGAGTCTATGCCAATAGATTACATTGTTGAAGAGACAGAACTCTTTGTCTCTGCACTTATCTTCTTTTTCTTTTTTAAAGAGAGTAAAAAGTTAAAATTACGTAGAAAAATTATAAGTGATTCAGAATTTCACTTAGCAGAGTAATACTAATTTTACAGTATTTGTTGTAATACACAGTGCTGTTTTCCATTCAGCTAATAATATTATCATATATATGCTTGCAAAATTGGAAGAAGACAGAAATACACAATAAATTAAGAAGAGAAAAAGTGTAAATAACTGAAAAAAGATACGAAAAAAATTAAGTGCTATCTCTCCTTTCCATAGACCCACAGAAATGCGCAGCGCAGTTGTCCAAACCATCCTGCTAACGTGCATAGATAGATCTCTTTCTCCCACAACCTCTCCTCTTCTTCTCCTCAACTCAGTAACTCTGCTTTTGAATTAATTCAATCTCTTTTCCAAGTATTTATTTTACCCTTCAGATTCCATCTTCTCTTCCAGGTTCTCACACTAAGGAGAAAATATAACATTTGTACATGTGGATCTGATTTACTTTCACTTAAGAGTATGCTCTCTAGCTGCATCCACTTACTGGAAAAGAACCAAATTTATCCTGTTTTATAGCTGAATAATACTTCATTGTGTAAAAATACCACATCTTTATCTAGTCTTCATTTTATGGGCATCTGGGTTGTTTCCAAAATGTAGCTATGACAAATTGTGCTGCTATAAACATAGGTGCATATACATTGCTGTAGTGTGAGGCTTTCAGTTCTTCTGGAAAAAATGCCCAGGAGGGGACTAGCTGGCTTGAATGGATTCTCCAATCCCAGATTTTTAAGAAATCTCTGCACTGATTTCCATAGTGGTTTTACCAGTTTGCACTCTCACCAACAGTGCAGAAGTGTTCCTTTTTCTCTGCAGCCCCTCTAGCACTTATTGGCTTAGTAGAACAGCCACAATAATTAATCCAATGCATACTTAAGCTAAGATAAAGCAGCTGTATACATAGTCCAATATTCCATAATAGTAGGCATTTGATATACAGAAAGACAGCGATGTTAAGCTCAAATACTTACGTTATAGAGTAATAGTAGTAGCTGATTTCTTGATGTTAGCCATTCTTTCTGGGGCAAGATGGCATCTCAGTGTTGTTTTAATTTGCATCTCTTTTTTGTTCTTTCTGTATTTAGGACAGGGTCTATAGGCTTTACAGGTCTCACTACATAGAACAGACTTGTAGTGATTCTCTTGTTTTCAGCCTCCCAAAGTGCTGGGATAACAGGCATGTACCACCATGCCCTGTCTCAGTCATCATCTTAGTGTGCCCAACAGGTGGGGCTGGCAGGGCACGCCAGGGTAATTTTCATCTTTTGGATGATCAATAATGTTGTTAAACATTTTTTCATATATTTACTTGTCATTTGTATTTCTTCCTCTAAGAAATGTAGATTCATCTCAGATGCCCATTTTTGGATTGGGTTTTGAATTTGGGGGTCTGTTTCCACATTCTTACTTGGGAACATGTTTTATCTGGTGGCAGTGTGCTTCTTGCCTCTATGGTTGCCATAATCCAAAGCCCTACCTTATAGCTCAATCATGAATGCAAAAACATATATGATTAGCAATGATAAAAACAAAATAACTTCTTTACACTATGATTTCTGATGGTTTATAATCCTTACTTCCTATCAGTCAGATGTTCCTTAGACATTTCAAAGACTGTTTTAAATAGTTCCTTGGAGAAATGAGACATGTGTTATTCAAAATCATTAGTTTTCAAATCTTATTGACTCTCCCTTATTTATCCTTCTGCTGCGTCTAGCCCAACATTCCAACTTCCATAAAATTACAAGCTTTTCTGTTTAGCACCTTTCTGACCATCGATACTATGACAATCACAAAGTATATGGTAAATTTTAAAGTCTTAATGAATATTTTTCAATGATTTCATTGAATCTATTCAATTATTCATAGCCCAGTAAACTCAGGGAACTTGACTCACCAATTAGTGCCTCAGTTTTAAATGGGAATGATAAAAGTAACTCTCTTCAACTATTTTGAGAAATGAATACAATTTTACAAGTAATTTTTCATTGAGTGACACATACATAACAAAAACTCTTAGGTAACAGAGTGACGTTCCTGGATATACAAGGCAGCTAATCTAATGAAACTGTAGATAAAGTGTTAGAGATGAAAACAAATAATCTTTCTATCATTATTTTATCTCAAGGAAATGTTATGTTTATAGGTAGTGAAGAAATCTAAAAGAAATTCAGGGGAATGAGGTCTTTCTACAACACATTTTAATAATTTCAACAATGTATGAATGACAGGGCTGGTGAGTTAGCTCAGCACACTAAACACCTGCCTAGGCAAGTTCAAGGACTGGAATTTGATCCCAGACACTACATGTCATGCTGTCCTTGTTCCTTGGCAAAGGGAGCTGGCCACTCATATATATATATATATATATATATATATATATATATATATATATATATATGACTTTATTGGTTAAAATGATGAAAGTGGGATGTTTTATTAAGAAAAAGTCTTAATATCTGAGAGAAAAATATGGCAGCAGGAGGGGTCAATATCTTTGAGAGACCTTACTGGATTAAAATACGTAGAGTTAAGCAGAGGGACATTATATGAACTAACCAGGAGTGTATAGGCAAAAGAAAAGAGAGAAAAGGAATTTAGGGCAAGTGCCTGTTCTCTAATTCCCATTGGAGAAAGCACTGCAGAATTAGGAGCAAGCAGGATTCAGATGAAGTGGTTCTTGCAGTTTTGTAGGAAGTGGTTAGAGCAGAGGATGTATGCCTTTGTTCTGGAGAAGTGAGCTGGGAATTTAGTGTAACTGGGGTCGGGTTGAGGTGAGGAGGGGCTCGTGGTGAATGCTCTGGGTGAAAGCACAGCTCTGAACACGCACCAAGCATCTGCACCATTCTCAGGGTTGCCTCTGTCACTACTTGAGTTCTTGGATGACTCAATTTCTGACTCTGCCTCATTGTGAAAGGAGGCAAGAATTGTAGTGTGTCTGTTTGGTTATACCAGGGTCGCTTAGACTGAATAAGGTATTTTATTCCATTAGAAAGAATCCTTTCCAAAGTTTCGATTTCCTTTTTAAATCTCTCAAATATATAGATTCTTTCCTTTAATATAAACATAATGTCATCAATTCACTTAAAATAATAACCCCCAATGTCAGTAAGTCTATGGTTGCATTTGGCTGAAAACCATTCTTGGTACTTTTGTGACTCATATATTCTTTGTTTTAGCAACATGTCAGCTGAATTTTATGGTTTATCGACCGGCTTTCTACCTCTTGCTAAAATTAAAACACAAAAACTTAGAGTTTCATAAAGGCTTTTGTAGTTCATCTGGGTTTTCATCAAAATACTACCAACTAACATCATCTGAAACCACGAGTTTCTAGAATCTGTAAAGTGTGAGCAAGTCACACAAGTCAAATGCCTTTTGTGTATAGCACAAAGATAGTGCAACCCTAATACTTGAAAATTTAAGTTATTAAAATCCATGTCTGAGGCCAGTCAGAGAGCTCAGCAGAGTAAAGCACCTGCTTTATCAAGGAATATCAGCCAGTGTTCAATACCTGGTGTGCTGTGCCACCCCACCCCCATGGCACCCTGAGATGGGGACTGAGATGGGGCATTGGGGCACACCTATAATCCCAACAGTTGGGAGGCTGAACACAGGAGAATCACTATGAGTCCAATATGTAGTGAGACCCTGTATACTCTGTAGGCCCTATCCTAAATTCTTAAAAATTAAAGTAGAATAAAATTAAATTTAAAAATCCATGTCTGATCGTCCCTTTTATTTAAGGGAAGAAAGGGCATTTCAAGTTCATAGAAAAATGAAAGACTCCAGTAAGTGAAATGTCTCTCCTAAAGCCAGAGGGCTGAAGAGCAGTTATGTAAGATTTATGTGAACCCCTAGAATATTATGAAAATTAAATATTTTAAAAAACAAAAGTAGATGTCCTGCCACCAAAAAAGCAGCCTATAAGAAAGTAATATCTACTTTGCAGCAGTCATTAAGGGAGGAACTTTACGTGTATAAAACGATTCCTACATAGGGGCTCAGGGGCACCATTGCCTGCCTGACAAGTACAAGGTCCTGACTTTGATCCCTACTTCTGCAACAACAACAAAACAAACAAACAAAACCAATTCCCACATGAACCATAGATTAGAGATATTCAAGATTTACTTGCTGATACATAAAACAAAAGTTCAAAGCAATTACAATATCATATAATAAGCAGCTCTCTCCCACACTTGTTAGACTGTAAAGCCCTCTCTTGGTTCCTTTGCCTTTATTGCTGAAACAAAAATACCTGATACTCAAAATTACAGAGAGAAAAAGTTTGTTTAGCTCATGATTTGTGGAGGTTTCAGTCCATAATCAGCTGTCTCCAAGGCAGAGTGGTGTGGCACAGGCTAATAGTTCAAGAGGCCAGAAGGCAGCAATGCTCCTGCTGATTTCTGCTGGTTTATTAAAAGAAGAACTTGATACTTAATTTTTTGGTTCTCCTTCTCCATGCTTATATTTAATAATCTAAACAACTAATTTGAAGACATTATACAATATAACAGTTGTTGAATTCCTGTTATTCTCATGAAATTCTGCTTCATTTCTCATGTTTTGTTTTACTATTTTTTTATTCTTTATTTTTTCTTTTTTTAATCAGAAAGCAAAGGCAGGAAGAGCAAAAGACTGGGGAGGAGAGCTAGACTCACCTTCTCCCTTACTCTGTAGGCAGACTATCCACCCATACCATCTCCCTGCCCTTTTCTGCCATTAGCTCAAGATATTTACAAAAATCTCAACTTCTCAAGTTGACACAATGTATCTGACAATACAAACTTTTTTTTTTAAATGACCATAGGAAATTGCTACATAGAGTGTAATCAGAATGCTTTAGAACATTTGTTATATGCTTAGAAATGAGAAAAACCCTATTTGAGCTTTCATTATGGAAGTGCACTGCTACAGCAGCTTTTCCGGGGTCCTGCCAGCAAGGGAGTGCAAAGGTTTTGGCAGAATGGGCACACCAACTGGCGGGAGGTGGTCACGGCTCCCTTCATTGTAAACATGCATTTGGTTCAACTTTCCTTTTAAACTGACCTCGTGTTTGGCGTTCAATCTGAACAACAGAGTACCAAAGGGAGTTGCACAGCTGGTACAGTGACATTAGTTTTTGAAAATTAGAGCTACTTGGAAGGCTGCGGCAGGACAATCTCATTTTCCCAAGACCAGCTGGGACAACTCAGTGTGTCCCTATCACAAAATAAATTGGTTTTTAAAAAGGCTAGAGACACAGCCCAATGCTAGAGTGTTCTTCTAGCATGTAGGAAACACTAAACAGAAGGAAGAAAAAAAAAAAGCAAAAGTGAAAGAATTCTTAAATAAGCAATTTATGACACTAATCAGATTAGTTACTTATATCAATTAAAATTGTTTCTCCAAGTGAAAACCAGGAGAACTTCAGGTTTAAAAGGGGGGAAGGATAGACAGCATTTTATCACATATCCTGTCATAAACTGAAGGATATAATTGATAGATATAGCAACCTTAAAAACACAAAACAGCTAATTTTTGATTGAAAAAATAATCATGCTTAGTTTAGGTATGTCCCATGCCATGTATAATGACATTACATTTTCCGTTGTATATCATAAATCCAAGTTTAAGGGGGTGTCCTGTACTGTACTTTGCAGCATGGATGAAGAAACAGACGAGGTCAAATGTGCTCATCGTTGAAGCAGGAGGGTGTGATAGAGATTTGTGCCAGGTTGGTGCAGGCAGCCATCAGGTCCCTCGCTGTCTGAATGTCTGGTGTGTTCTTGGGCCTCTACTGGTCCCCAGGGACTGAGAGCAAGAAGAACTGAGCGAGAAGAAAAGGAGATCAAGGGCCACCTAGGGCCTGCAGGGTACCTGTGTGACCTGGGATGGACAGGCCTGGTGTCGAACCACAGCCTATGAGATGATGACATCTTTTCATGCCTGGCTTCCACGCTCTGCCAGATTCTTCAGCCCCAGGGGAAACACACTTCTGGGAAACGCAGTTCTGGAAAACGTGTTCACAGGGTCACACAGTGTAGTTGATCTACTTCATTCACTCAAATCACATGTATTTTTCCCCCTATTTTTACTAAATGAAAGCGCACCTAGAAATGTATGAATTTTAAGGGGATGATTGCATGAGTTTTGACAAATTTATATCCTTCTAAGCACCATTAAGAAAGCACAGACAGCTTTTCATATTCTTTTATATCTATATTTATAGAGCTTGCCTGCATTTTCTAAACTTTTCACACAATGTTTATGGATTCTTTTATAATTAAACTATGATCAGAACTTAAAATTTTAACTTAAACACACTTAATAGGTCATACACTGAGCAGGATTTTTAGGGTATTAATTAGTTGTAACACAATACAGAGAATTCACAGGACTCTGAACTCTTTTTCAATTTCATGTTGAATAAGAACAATTGGATCTAAAGATTAATTTATGGACTATATCATCTTCTGTTTGTTCTAACAGAGTATCATTTTCAAAGCAGTATGTAAAACATATTGTAAAAATTTCTAGAAAACCTCTCAACAAATACTTGATCCATGGTAAGTATTCAGTAACCATTAATATATTTTTTGTCTATCAAAATCTGGATATTTGGGCCGGGGAAATAGCTCAATAGAATAAGCACTTGCCTGGCAAGCACAAGATCCTGAGTTCAGTCCCTGGTACTAGAAAAGAAAATCTGGATATTAATAAGTATTCTGTGCATGTACCAGCTTTCCATGAAAAAGTCATAATTATGTGTTGTAAACATGTATTGACAAAATAAGAATTTTAAAAAGAAGCTTTTTAGAAGCTACAAATGTAATTGATGACTCGCTGATAAAATTGTTCTTAAAAGCTCAGTACTAGTAGAGAAAGTACTATTCTATAAAAATAAATGCATGGATTCAAACATTGTAATAAAACAAACTGTCACATTATTTTAGATGAGACCTCACATTTATAAAATTGTAGATTTCACTTCACACTTTCTTCAGGAGAATCACTTTATTCAAGCCTTGTACACAGAGGAATTTTTTTCAACTACATCATCCTATTTGGAATTAAACATATTTGCTTACTTTTTGTCTTTATATATAAAGTCAGCCTATCCTAACTTATTTGTAGCAGGACCTAAAAGTTTATAAAGGAAAAGTGAAAAAAAAAAAAAAATTAGACAAGACGAGAAGCTAAATGGACAGGGATTAGCTCTCCATACCTGAGGCCAAAATCTCTGCCTGAGGAATTTGGATTAGAAAATGCTTTTTAGTGTATCAGAGGAAAAATGTGCACAATTCTTGGAGAAATCAGGTTCTATTTTACAGGTTCTGTTTCACCTCTTCACTAAACCGTGTTCCATGGATAACAGTTCTGTCCACTCCCGAGGACACTTCTTCCTTTTTAGTCGCTTTCCTTCCAGCCCACCAATCTAGTGTCCCAACCAGAGTAGAATGAACAATAGCTGCTGTGGACTAAGCTGTCTAGACAAGCGCCTCCCTCAGAACCTTTTTTTGTTTTTTGTTTTTCTACTTAATCTCCATCCTTAGAGCCCTGTAAGATGTCTGCTGTAGCCACCTTCACCAGTCTGTGCTGAAATTAATTAAACTGCTGTTTTCCAAAAGAATTTTCATTTCATGAAAGAATTTAAAGGTTTAAAATATGCATCATTAGTGTAAAAACTCAGGAATTAGAAGAAAAGAATTTGGTACAAGTTCTTCCAATACCTTTAAATCAAGATTTGCTGCCTCAGTTTATGGATATCGCCAGCTTATCATTTCTATTCATACCTTACCTTACGTCATTGCTCATTTGCAATATTTGAACCAATCAGTCAGCCTCAGTCCGGTTCTGTGGATCATTACTCATGGTCACCATAATGTCAGAAGCTAGCCTTGTTTGAAGCAGGGTTGAGGTGGAGATAAGAACAGGCTTAAAGCATTTCCTGCAGGGAATTGGTCAGTTCAAGCATGAAGCAATGTAGCTTCTTCCAGAATGAGACTATTAGACTTAGCACAGTGACTACAATTCAGGATAAATAAGTCCTTATAAGTTGGTTTCATCTAGAGTCATTCACAATGTATAAAATGCATCAAATTTCTCTTCAATGAATGGTTGATAAACACAAAATAATTTCAATTATCCTTACAGAATCATATTATGAACGCAATACCTTGTGTATGTTCATACCACAGAAAGTGTACTTTTCTGCATGTGGATGTTTTTGGATTTTTCAAACTGATATGTTCATATTTTACATCAGAACTTCTATTACTTATTGTTTAAATGATGCTTGTTAAAACTAGATGAATTTGGAAATGCATGACTAACCATCATGTGCCACTGTCATCATTCTTTCAGGTGCCAGTGGTAAAATATTAAAACATAAATAACAATCCAAACTAAAGCCTAAAGATGATGTACGAGTCATTCCATGTAGCTGAAAATGTGGAAATTGGTTCATGCATAACTATTTAATGATGGAACTCAGGGCACCTTCTCTTCTCTTCTCTTCTCTTCTCTTCTCTTCTCTTCTCTTCTCTTCTCTTCTCTTCTCTTCTCTTCTCTTCTCTTCTCTTCTCCTCTCCTCTCTCCTCTCCTCTCTTCTCCTCTCTCTCCTCCCTCCCCTCCTCTTTCCTCCTTTCCTTTCCCCTCCCCTTCTCTTCCTCTCTCTCCCCTCCCTCTCTCTCTGCTTTTTCTTTCCTCCTCTTTTTTCTGTATTTTTTAGTTCTATGCTCTTTATTTGTCTCATCTGCACAAAGCATATCTCTTGTACTCAAAGAATGGTTACACTAGGCTTAGTCTTACACTCTCTTAAATTCAAGATCAGTAAGAGAAAAGTTTTTTCTTGTAGATCCTGTGATTCCTTAATGCCCTCTATTAGAAGCAATATGGATTATCAACTAATCACTGATTCAGTCATTGTGTTCTGCTGTATTTCTATCTATGTAGCTTAGAAGAGAGGGAGAGAGAACTAGAACAAGGAAAGAAGCGAAACTGTATCCATTTTATTTTTTACATATTAATTTTAAAGAGAAGGCCGGGCGTGGTGGCTCACGCCTGTAATCCCAGCACTTGGGAGGCTGAGGCAGGAGGATCGCTGCGAGTTCGAGACCAGCCTGGGCTACAAAAGTGAGCTCAAAGCCAGCCTGAACTGCACAGTGAGACCCTGTCTCAAAAAGCCAAAAAAAAAATAAAAATAAAATAAAATAAAATAAAATAAAATAAAGAGAAAATGATAGACATAAAAATGAAATCAAGTTTAAAACAGTTCAGCAGGACAGTTACAACAGTTGATACATTGCATATTGTCTGTGTAGAGACCGGGTCTCAATCACAGTTTGGTTTACAAATACATTCCTAAAGTTTGATAAAATGCTAGTTCTGTGTCACATAGCAAATATATGTTTATTCAATAATTGCATGAAAAATATAAGAAATCTCCAGTCTCCTGTCTGGGAATAGAGTGGTAGACAGTGAAGCTGGGAAATGTACTGGGAGTTCATGATTTTCTCCTCGTATATCAGTGCCTTGAATCTAAGGTCAAATGCATGAGTTTGTGCAATTATTCTCCCCCCATTTTAGATGAGAAAACCGAAGCACGAGACAAGGTAGCAGTCACAGTGGAATGTGCACTTGACTGGCTTAGACACCCATCCAGGGGGTTACTGGAACCCACTGGCGATGTGGCTAGGTGGGGGATGGGGGGTGGCCTTGAGAAGGCTGTCTAGTCCATGTCCTCCTCCTCTGTGGCGCTACTCCCCTGCCCTGCTTCCCATTGCCCTGAAGTGAGCCCCTCATTCTGCCTCACCCTTCTGCTATGATCTTCACTGGAGCCCCTCTGCCATGGACTTCATTCTTTGAAGTCCTGAGCCACATTCAACTTCTACCTTAGGTCATGGGCACCGGTATTGTGTCTCAACAACAGGAACATGGATGAACACATAGAAGTTAGCACTTTCCCCAGTCCTCACAATTAAAGGTGCCTGAGATATTTCAAGGGAAATCACTAGTACTCGCTTGCTGTTTTGAATATGCCTCACCCTCAGCACAATGCTCTCCTCCTTCAAAGTTTCCATCTTGGTCACTGATGTGCTATCAGTATTACTTTGTCTTCTACTTCTAGAGACAATTGGATTCAGACCTGAGTTTGCAAAGTGGACTGGAGATGGATAAAGGTGTCCTGGGTACATGTTCTCAAGTAGACAGTCTGATAACAAGCGAGTTTATTTATTGGTAGAATTTTGATACTCAGCAGTTATTTTACCTAGCTGACCTCACTCTCATACAGTCCCACTTATCCTTCTGCTAATTTCTGTGTAAAAGAATATATGAAAGGAGCCTGCATGGAAACCCAGCCACTGCCCTGGCTATCTTCAAACCCCATGTGCAGCATCCTAATTGCCCAAACACCTCTACCAGGACCCCAGGACAAGGCAGAGCACAGTTCACTTCCTGTCCTTTGGTTTCTAGGCCTGGTGTGGCAGGAGGTGTTTGGCTGCATGAACAGGAGGCAAAACAGCAGGGAGAGCCGTGCTGTGTATCCTCACATTCTTTTAGCAAGAAGTTGACAAATTCACAGGACAAAATGTTCAGGGAAAGCCCATTTTTCAATTTAACCTAGTTTCTCCTAATTTCCATTCAATAGATATTCCGTTTTCATTACCAATAATATATTGTATGATTATCTGAATAATTAGGTTAGGCCTTAGGAATTTGCTTTTCTTTCTTTCTGTCTTTCTTTCTATCTTTTGCCATCAAATATAATTTTAAGGAAAATTCTAAGGCCATTTACAAGAAATCTTTTAAACTAGACAATTCATTCATTAGAATCATTGATTTCTCAAACTGAACTATCAGAGAGTAATCTTTATATTCACCTTACATGGAAGTGGTACAGGCAGAGGAGAAGGTATTTAAACTTGTCTTCTTTGATCTCAAACTTTGTTAACTGATAAATAACTTTTAAAAATGCCAAAAACATGTTTTCTAAAAGAAAATTACAGCATATAAATAAAAGTTAATGAATTTTTATTTAAAATCAATATCAATCACTGTTTAATTCCAATCTAGCAACTGTTTTTATTTTTTATTTTTTATTTATTTATTTTATGGGTTTTTTTTTTTTTTTTTTTTTTTTTTTTTTTTTTTTTTTTTTTTTTTTTTTTTTTTTTTTTTTTTTTTTTTTTTTTTTTTTTTTTTTTTTTTTTTTTTTTTTTTTTTTTTTTTTTTTTTTTTTTTTTTTTTTTTTTTTTTTTTTTTTTTTTTGTCTTTTTGAGACAGGGTCTCGCTGTGCAGCTCAGGCTGGCCTTGAGCTCATTTTTGTAGCCCAGGCTGGTCTCGAACTCACACTGATCCTCCTGCCTCAGCCTCCCAAGTGCTGGAATTACAGGCATGCGCCACCACGCCCGGCTAGCAACTGTTTTTAGATAAAACTGCTTACTTACTTATTGGGTGATTTAGCATTCTTTCAGAAACAGAGGAGTGCAAGGGTCTCAAGGATTTCATTAATTCATGAATTCGATAAATAACCTTGAAACACATTTTTAGAATGTGGGCATCTGAGCCAGGCGTGGTGACTCATGCCTGTAATCCCAGCACTCAGGAGGCTGAGGCAGGAGGACTGGTGTGAGTCTAAGACCAGCCTGGGCTACAAAAGTGAGCTCAAGGCCAGCCTGAACTGCATAGCAAGACCCTATCTCAAACACACATACACACACACACAGACACACACACACACACACAAACACAAAAAGAATTTGGACATCTGAAAATCACAATACCAGGTACAGATCAGTGTTCTGCATTTTATCCTCATCTTTGAAATAAATAACTTGGTTTTATAGAGCCCCAGTTTTTTCATCTTTGAAATAGGAATTATCAAATCTATCTGTGAAGGTTTTTACGAGTATTGATGAAATGCAGACATTCACTTCCTTATGCATAATTGTGAAATTCTTAACCTGTTTTTTCTTGCAATGGATTTGAAATGGTATTATTTGAGAGAGGTTGGATATTCAGTAGTTATTTTTGTCCTAGTAGAATGTCCCACCAATAAACTTAAAGATGTGATTTCCCTCATCTGCTTATTTAATCTTTATATGCAGATTATAAATAGAAATTATTTGAAATGCATCACTTTGCTTCTTTCTTCCACTTGGATCCTAAACCTCTTTCTGTTCTAAAATATCAAAACAGTCCCTTAACTAACAAATTACAAATTAATATAAACAATTTTCATCTATTTTGAAAGAATAGCCTTCAAAATAATGCATTATTTATTCATTTTGTTATATAATATCCTTTCTTTCCATTAATTTTTTAAAAAAAATAAGCTTGAACATAACCTAGCAAGCAAGCACATAATATGTAAGATTTAAGATGTGTTCTGAGGGTAGTTCTCCGGTTAACTCTTTCCCGTCCTCCTAGGAGATGCATTCCACTGCTGTCGGGATGACTTGGGGGTTAACCGGCTTTATGCATGCAGATCTCCAAACCAACCTGCTTGTCATTCCCTGCACCCAAAGGGCTTTTTCTCTTTTCCTTGTCTGCTGTATCTCTCCTCTAAAACACAACTATTCTGTCCAGCTCTCTGTAATCCCATCCAACTCCAGACGCCCTAATTTTCATTCCCCATCTTCTCAAGGCAATGTATTTAAATTCTGCCTTTTATATCTCATTTCACTGTCAATATTTTTGTTTGTGGCATGCATGCATAACTGGTCAAATCACATCAATTTATTCTTTCATAGCACAGAGTAGACTCAGTGATGTAGTGCTCTAGCACCTCATCTTTTGCTTTTCTGCCTTTAAATCCACCATCTCATTTACAGAAAGGGCACTTTTCAAGTATTTATTTTTTCCATTATTCCTCCATGTCTTTCATGAGTAAAGAAACAATTTTTCTCAAACATCAATTCAGTTCAATATTTTTTATATTAATGTATTTCTCTTTTCTGTACATTTGTATAATTATATTTCAGTTTTGAAAACTATTATTTTATGTATGTCACCAGCTTGGGCCTATTTAAAAGGAAAAAAAACTCCAATGAGGGTATTATTTTCTTTACAGAAGTGAGAAAATTGAGACTCATTTATTACATGTGACCTGACTAAAATCACATAAATAGTAGTGGTGGAACCTGGAGTCTGAATTGATAGGTTTATTCTCCATAAATGAGAACAAATGATAAATGAATTGTTGCAGAGCAGGGTGGTTGGCTTAGAATTCGTACCCTGTCACTTAGCTGTGACATCTTGAACTGACTGGCTGACTTTTTCCCCTTCATCATCAAAAATTGATCTTCTAGTTCTCAGCTCCAAAGATAATTACTGGAGCTCAATCAATCAATCTATGTGAGGAATATGGAATACAAGACTGGGCTTGTCAATCAGCACAGTAAAATACCCTGAAGATGATAAAGAGATACAAAATAGATGAAAGCGACAAGGCATGAAAGAAGGCAGGATGACTAGAGTAGGTCAGCTTAATAGCAGTAAATTATTTGGCTGGCTACATAGCTCAGCAATTAAAGAACCTATTGAAGCAGATGCAGTGCCTGGGGTTTGATCCTGGTGTGCCATGCCGGCCCATCCCCCAACACCCTCCCCTGCCCCCATGTGCTGAGCCAGCAATTGAGACTAGGCACTGTGGCACACACCTGTAATACCAGCTCTTGGGAAGCTGAACACAGCTGGATCATTACAACTCAGATCTACATAGCGAGACCCTGCAGATTCTTTATACCCTGTACTAGAATACAAACAAAGTAGCAAATTGTGTCCCACTGCATGATCCAAACCATTGAATTATGGTGAAGGTAAATGGTACCAACCTGGAAGTACTCCTCAACCTGCAGGATTATCACTAACTTGCTGAGGAGAAAGGTGCAAACTGATGACTTTTCTTGAGATTTCTTGAGATGAAGAGTGAAATTCAACTCTAGATAAGTACACTTAAAACTTTTCAATCCTACAATCACCTTCCACATAGAATGGCTGTTGACTCTTCATGAAAATAAAATTGTAACTAGCATGACCTATGAAATGTATTGGTAGCTGCATGTTCTCATATTATTAACCAGCCCTTTTGCTGAAGAAAGGACACTGGACAAGGAGCACATAACGTCCTGCTACAATATCTTAAGGTCCTGCTAGTTTGGCTGGCTATTTAACTGAGAAAGGTTTTTACAGAGTTTTATTTTATCTAGAACAGCCATAGCTAGCTAAACATATTGCATGACTGATGAAATCGATTGATTGCAACATCTAAAATAAATTGGAAGAATTGCTTTAAAAGAAAGATTCCAAAATGTATTGAAAAAATATGGCCTGTGACAAGCTAGATTTCCAACTTGATTTGCTTGAAAGCTGCATAGAGTATGAGGGAAGCATGTGCTGGATATGACTAGGTGGGTCACAAAGGTGTGACTTTGGGTACCATAGCTGGTTTCTGGTCTCTCCTATTTGACAAGGTTTTCCTGCTTAACTTCTGGATGTCATGGCTTACCTAACTTTGTCCACCAAGCCATGCCATTGTGTTTCTTCACTGAAGACAAGAGACTGAATATTTTGCATCAGTAAACCTATGTTTGTTTGTTTGTTTTGTTTGTTTGTTTGTTTGTTTGTTTGTTTGTTTTTTTGTCTTTTTGAGACAGGGTCTTGCTATGCAGTTCAGGCTGGCCTTGAGCTCACTTTCGTAGCCCAGGCTGGTCTCGAACTCGCACCGATCCTCCTGCCACAGCCTCCCGAGTGCTGAGATTACAGGCGTGCTGCAGCAGTAAACCTATGAATCCTCTCCATCTTTACACTATTGGTGTCAGGTGCTGTGTCCCATAAATGGGAGAGGTGACCAATACATGTCCCCTGGACATAGATAACTGTTCAAATGATAAAATTTAGACATTGGTTTATTTTTAAGATATTTCAGCCTTGCATAAAAATAAAGCATCTAGTAGATTTAAAATTATTAGTTTCTTATCATTGTGCCAGAAGCAGATAATTCTGGGTTCCTATTGTAAGGAACATTGCTATCACACAATAATAATGGATTTATTTACATATGAGTACATACCCATTAATGCCTTATGGACAGAAATTTGTGAATGAAGAACGAATACTAAATATAATTTATAAGGACTATCAATTCATTCTCTTTATTATCAATGTCCTATCATTATTCAATAATGTGGGTATATATTTTAGTTGAGCTCACAGCCCTCTAAAGTTTAATATTTCTCTGATCTATAATAAAACTTCATAATGTTAATATAAAAAATTGACAAGTTTTCATCTTCAGTAAAATATTTGTCAAACTTCTCTTAGTCTGATTCCAGGAGAATGTGTGTTTTCTGCAGAAGTTGACTTTTCTTTTTATCTTGAAAGGAATGATTCATAAACTTCTATGATACCATTTTTGTTTCATTCCAATCATATTTAGAACAAAATGAGGGTTTAAATAAAATAATGAAAAAAAAATAAAATAATGGTTTTCCTAAATGCTTGGAAGAATTGCTTGTCTCTCTCTCTTCATTGTATTTATAAAAACACTTATATGTCATATATTAAATAAGATAAATTTAAAGAAAGATTCCTAAGTACAAAATTGTATATTTACTATATACTGTGATATGAAATATGAATAATAATGATAAAATAAATGTATCCCTAAAGTTGCATTAAAGTAATAAGAGAAACACAAAGATGAATATTATTTGTGGTAAACACAATTTGGAACCCTAAATAAATGCTGCTGAACAAGGATATTTTGAGACTAAATGAAAATATAAGTATTTGCCACTGCAAATGTATAAAGGTGGTTATAATATGGTGATTCATTTTAAAAAATACAAATGCATACATGTAAATTTTCAAATTACCTGGTTAAATGTTCCTCTTTCCAAGTACTCATAGTTCTTCCAACGAACACGAAATCTTATGGTAGGTGAAACTATGTCTTTTCCCTAAGCATGCCTCGTAGTAAGATGAAAGGGGAAACTGTTACCAAATGAACCAATTAGCTCATTAGTAAATTGTATGCTGTGATGACTTATCATATCTTAAACTCATTATTAATTAACTTAGGACATTTGAAAACACTGATGCTTTTTTAATGCAATGAATAGTAGATATTCCCTACTTTTCATGACTTTAATAGCACAGATTCTATTGCATCTTAACATTTACAGCTTAAAGTCACATTGTGATCAACTTCAAAATAATAAATCATCTAAATATGAGTATCATTTACTCTTTACAAGTGAAAAGATGTGATTTATAATGTCATACATTGAATCTATGTACAGGACACCCTTATCAATCCTCTAAATTATCTATCACATAAAGACCTATTTGAATGCCAAGGATCTGAGTATACATCATTTTTGTTTCCTTGTTCAATGAAAACTTTCTATAATATCTCAATTATAAAGTCATAATATGGTCTGACAAAAAGGACTTATAGGCTGATTGTTTGATATCTGGAGGTAAATGTCTCATAGAGCACTGATTTCAAATATAACCTACTAAACATTTCACAAAGAAAGAAAATAGAAAACTAATTAATTAGAAAAAAATTCATACTAATGCTTCACATATTTTAGAAGTTTCCCAGTTTTTATTGTGCTTGACTTTGGGACCAGGCGACAATGAACTATGATTTCAAGGGCAAATGAAATTCACTGTTTTAGTGAGTAAAGTTTTATTGGAACATTGCTGTGCTTATCTTTTCACCCTATGACCGATATCTATTACTTCTTTCTCACTACCATTGCAGAGCTGAAAGGTGATAGACACACAGCCCTCAGAATCCAAACAGCTTACTATTTTTCATCATTACAGAAAATCTTCCCTGACTTGCAATTAAAGGACCATGGAATAGAGCCTTTATTTCTAGCAATGGCACTACTTTGGGAAACACTTCAGCAAATGCTTACTAAGAAGCTAAGCAGTCACCTCCATTCTGTTTACCAAATATCTTTTAACCAGAAGGCAGGATATTCTGCCCTTACACTGTCACTATGTAGGCTCCTTCCACTTTGATTCTTATCTAATCTGATGAACGAGTTTGTAAGAAATAACACAGAGCCAATTCCAGGCCTAGGCTTCACTTGGCAGAGCTCTGCCCCTGGCACAAGAACAAATCAGACAGTCTCAGACACAGCAAGCATCAGACCTGGGTAAGCCCTTCCTTCTCTCAGACCTGCCACTCCTCAATTAATCTGTCACAATAGTCTGCCTTTTTTATACATCATTTGGGAATTTCAGTGCATATAAGTTTTAGTAAGCCAAGCAGAAAGCATCCGCCTGGCTTGGGTTATCAGCCAGCCCAGACAGCCTATAGCTCTATGAAAAATAGTAAATGATTATTATTTTGTGTTGCAGAGTTTGGGACTGGTGTGCTATAGAGAATAAGTTTATTAATACACTGTGGTTTATATCCCAATTTAGGGAAAGGAAATTGAAATGGTATTAGATCAAAAAATTTGATAAGAATTCAAGACAAAGTGGAGAATATATAATTAGTAACCTGAGATCAAACTCTAGAACTTTCTATATACAATTCATTTCAGGAGAAGTAGCAATATATATATAGAATGACCACTTGTGAGAAGTTTCCCCGCCTCACTATTCCTTCCTGGTGCAAATAGAGCAGAATAGAAAACATCCTATTACTATCTCATCTGTGAGATCAAGTTCTGCCAGGCCTAGACAGGAATAGCATTGTCAGACGGAAAGCCTGACTGATAAAGCAATATGTTCTGTTCTTGCTGAAGTAATAAAACTCCTGAAATGGTCCATAAAGCTCAGTAGCCAAGGGGGAAAAAAGCAGATGTGCCACATGGAAATGCAGCAGATATCCAAGAGGGGAACTAGAGCCAAATAAATCACAAGTGGACATTTGGTACTGAGAGAAGCTTTCTCCAGAGACATCCCCCCCAACAGATTTCACCAATATTTCACATAAAAGTGCCTATGTAGATAAGTTCAGTATAAAATAGTTCAGTGTAACAAACACACTATAGAAAGCGTTCCTTAGGGGGGTTTTCTTTACCATTGTCTGGTCACTTTTTCATTTCTTATGTTAAATGAATTGTTTGGTTTGCATGATATGTGTAGCAATAGAGAACAGAAATCCTCAGGAGTGGAAGCAAAAGGAGAAGACAAAAGACTCCTCAGTCACAAAACCTCGTAACAACTTCTCTAAATACAAGCCAAGCTGAAGAGGCTTCTGTGGGCTACCTCCCAAGTAGAAGCAAACAATGGGTCCTGCATAGCATAGTTAAGCCCTTTGTGTGGGCCGAATGCTTAATAATAACCTAGATTTCATTTTGCTTGGTAAAACATCTTATGAGAACACTGATTTTAATTTTGTAATAGCAAACAACCAAACCAAAGAAAATAGAATTTGGAAGCACGTTCAACGTTCACTTGACTTAAAATTCTATAAATAAAAAGTGTGATACTTGTACAATAGTACTTAGCTGGAAAAATAAAGATTGTGCTGTTATGGACTAAATGAATGTCACAATGTGATTATATAAAAGAGGTAAATGGCAAAATGAATGTGCAATTGCTTTACATAAAAGGCATTAACATGCGAAGCTCAGCCATGTGTTATTTGGAGATCTACCCATACATGATAAAATAAATGATACAATGAAAAACATAAAATTTAAATGACAGTTACTTCTGGAAGATGAGTGAAATAGTTGCTGTTTGGGGTGGGTACAGGTGCAAAATCCAGAAACATGGATCATTAAGTTCTATTGTAAATTATGTGCATTAAAGTTTGTTAACTGCAAAATAGAGCCCTTTCAACAGGGTTGACTCATACACTCTTTCATAGTGGATTCAAAATTTTTTGTTCACATTATTTGTATGAAAGGATATTATTGGACTTCCTGGGTAACAATGGATTTAGAATGTTAACCACATTAAGAAATTACCTATTAGAGCAATCTTCAATCTATAAATGTCACCATGAAGGTATGCTAGTAGGTTAGTGTTCAATCTCTATTTAGTTATTTTTGAAATTGAAATACGAAATTTAAAGAATAGTGAATGAAAAAGCGCTAAGAGTATATAAGAGTCCATTAGAAAATTTAGAAAGCATAAAAAATAGACTTCTTGAACAGCTGGGTTTTAAATCTTAGTAGACTTGCAAAGATGTTTTGCTCACTTTTGGAAACTGTAGAAAGCTCTGCCTCTCTGGCTGTGGCTGGTGCTGCTGTAGTAGCCACTGGAACATGACAAATATATTTGAATAAAAATCAACACTTGTTCTTGTTCCCAAAGTACAAATTTAGATATTGAACAAGTTTTCTTATCTTCATGAAACATTATTGCCCCTTTTCTAAAGAGAAAATCTAAGGGCCAGCCAGAAAGTTCAACAGATTAAAGCACCTGCTTAGGCAGACACAGGGACCAGGGTTCGATCTCCAGCATGCCATACTGGCCACGTCCCCAGGGTACACTGAGGTGGCAGTTGAGACTGGGCATGGTGGCATGCATCTGTAATCCCAGTGCTTGGGAGGCTGAAAATAAGAGGATCACTATGAGGCCAATTTGTGCAGTGAGACCTTGTAGTCCCTGCACTAAATACATTTTTAAAAAATCTATTTATTTATTTAGGACAGGGCCTCATTATGCAGCTCAGACTCATAGTGATCCTCCTGACTCAGCCTCTCCAGTACTGGAATTACAGACATACCCCACCATGCCCGTTTTCTGTGGACTACCTGGTGTGCCAGGAACCTTTGGGTTGGCATAACATGTGGCATTGGGGATTGAATCCAGATCCTTGTACTTGCCAGGCAGGAACCTAGACCACTAAGCTATCTCCCCAGCCTTCTTTATTATTATTATTATTATTATTATTATTATTATTATTTATGTATCTTTTCGGCTTGCTATTGTTCCTCTCTCAAAAGCAGTTTTTTAATGTAAACACATAAAGGACAAAACTGTTGTTATATTCAGAAAGCAGAGCAGAAGACTTGTCAGGCACTATATGTTGAGACAGACTCCTTGTAAATGTGATGGAAAGGCTGTCAAATACACAGTGAAATTTATTTGTAATCTCTGATTCTTTTCTCAAATAGCTCAGAGTCTTGAGAAAAGTGTTCTCCCTGATCAAATGAACTCAGTTGGGACAGGCCTGAGACACACCACGGGAGCCAGGATTCTGAGAGCACTGAGCATCCTATGCTCTCCCCAAATGCCATCCAACTTTAATGTTGGCATCAGAAGGTGAAAATAAAGAAAAGGAAATAAAAAAGATACTTTGGAGGGCAGAAACGTTCTTTATGATGTTTCTCTTTTGATGAATTCCTTGCTTTCTGGTATAGCAACTGAGAGAGGCCGCAAGGTTACAGGGAACATAAAATGAAGGAGAGTCCTGACATGTCCTGAATGCCTCACAAGCCCTGCAGCTTTGATACATCACTGCCCTGTATGTGGCCATCAATTCCCATGCAGCACCAAGCCGAGTGGAATATGCAATTTGTGTGATGATAGTTATCAGTGTTACACCAAGCTGAACAACATTTTCAGCTCTGTGAACTGAGGGAGAAGACGCACCTGAAGGGCTTGGATTCAGACGGGCAAAGAAGGGGAAAGAGCAGGAGGAGACCACTGGCAATCCATTTTGTTAAAATTTCTGCTTGTTTCCAGTTCTTGACAATAGAGTATGTGTCTTGGCTCTATTAGGATAGGGTCTGCTTCAGTGGGAAGTACAGCCAAGGAATGTGAATTTTTATGAACATCTCCAGGTGACCATTAGAAGTTGTTTTTAGTAGTACATGTGTGAAGTACATTTGCAACAATTGCATTTATCATGTGGAGTCACTACATGTAGCCAACTCATTTTAATTCTTTTGGTGCTCTACCATTCTCATCCTTCTCCGCTAATTCCAACTCTTGGTCCCCTGCCCATTTGCAAAAACTCTATTTCCACTTTATTTTTCAATTCTTTTTTTAATTCACCCTTTTCTCTCTCCTTCCTTCTTTCTTCCTCTGTCTTTTGTTCCCCTCTCCATTTGAAAAAGAATACTATAATCCCTATTATCCATCTTTTACTGTACTTCCCATTTATATTTTAAATTTCACATATAAAAATAGTTTTTAAAATGCTTAAAGACTGTATACTCTCTAACATAGGTACTTGAGTTTAACATCACTGTCTTTATGAGTATCAAATACCTTAGACTTAATGTGGAACTGGTATTTTCTATCAATCATTGTATATAGGTCTTGCTTTAACTTGGCCTTAACCATCCAGCAGAAAAGTTTAACCACGAGGCATAAAAAAGTGAAGCCAGCTCTAAAAGGCTCAAAAGCTTCTGATACTGCCAGTTCTGCTGATAACTCACTACTATCATGGAATATTGGACTATGCATACAACTACTTTCTCTTAGTTCAATGAGAAGAAACAGTGTTTGGAAAACTTATCATGTCTGCATCTAGTACTATGAATAATTACTATGAAGACAACAATATGCATTACATTAATTATTGTGGCTGTAAACTGTCTCATTGCTATTTCTTATGAGAAGTAATAAAATTACACACACACACACACACATATATATATATAAAACAGTGTATACTCTACAGTTGGTTCCTTTGAGATTGACTTCCCTGAATATATCTGCCTTTTTACCCTCACAATCCTGATATACTTAAATCACTGGATATTGTTAGATGTTGCATTTCAGATCCTTGAGAAGTGTGTTCAGAGTGAAAGGAGCATGCAGCAACAGCGATAGGCCTGGTACATGAAGGGATGCACACGCTGAGCAAACCTTAGCTGAGGGTTCCGTTCTGTGGCGCCTTAGCATCTCCACTTGGCCTCTGTTTGGGGAGTTGAAGGTACAGCATTTGTATAATGTCAGAGCACATGTGGATTGCACATGGAAGTGCTTCTTCATTCATCATGGTCATAGGCTACAGATAAAAGACAGCTGATGTGGATTATATAAAGTGTGTAGGCTAGAAGAGAAAGTACACAGACCTGTGCCTACTCACAGCTGCTTTACTGACATCCTCGGCATTCATGAGCACAAAACTTTCAGTTGAGACCTGAGCTGATCAAAAGAGTCTATGTTCTGTGAAAGCTTTCTTTATTTTTATCATAACATGTTTGTAGTACATATTGTTTTTATTCTTTGTGTGGAATTGGCACATGTATATAACTCACCTTAATTCCTTTTCTCTGTACAGTTTTAGACTTTCTGCTCAGCAAGAATACAGAAAATTAGTAAGATGAACATTAATCCAAATATTAATCAGCTTTCCCATCCCTGGGATCAAATGCTCAAAACTCATAACTTAAGGAGGCAAGGATTAATCTGAGGGCTAATATCCACCTAGTTTCAGGAGACTCAGTCTCTGGCAATAAGGCTGAAACACCGCAGCACAGTGTTGTGATGGAGCAAAGGAGCTGCGCTCATGCTGGCCAGGAACAGAGCAGGAAGGGAAAGAGCAAGGACACCCAAGGTCATGTTTCCATCATCTATGCAAACACCCATAAAGGTAGCTAAGTGGACCCAAAGTAATTAATATCACAGGACCAAACATCACCACCACCATTGATTCTTTAACACTTATTCTCCTAAGAAGTACAACAACAAGTTAATAATCTCATCTAACATATCACAAACATTCTTCACGCAACTGAGAATAATCTCTTCTACAGAGTCGAAAAAGTTTGAGCATTTTGTAAAAATGTGTGTCAGAATGTCTTATGAAACTCAAGACAAACTTTTTGATGTGAGCCTCTGAAACAATATAAAGCAAGTTGGACAGTCTCCAGGTAAAACGAAGTACAAATATTTCCAATAGGAAAAGGACAGACCATAAGGGAAACTCAGCCTTCTGCAGAATCAGTACATAAGCAAAATGTAGATAATGTTTGCCAAAATGTGGCACACAAATCCATTTTGTAATTGAATTTGTTTTGCGAGGTCCGGCCTCAAAGCTCAGCAGACTAAAGCATTTGCTTAGGCAGAGCACAGTGACTGGGGTTTGATCCCTGGCATGCCCTGCTGGGGTGTCCTGAGATAGTGATTGAGACTGGGCATGGTGGTGCGCACCTGTAATCCCAGCTCTTTGGTAGACTGAAAACACCAGAATCACTATGAACCTGATTTCTGTAGTGAGATTCCTATATTTAAGACGTGTATACCATGTCTTCAATATAGAAAAAAAAAAAAAAAAAGAATGTGCCTTGCCAAGTGAAATTTCATTACCCTGGCCTTTACTGTTTTCATTCCTACTCTTATTCTTCTGTTCTGAGCTGTGTGTCCAGAATCATTCATAAATCTCCACTTACAGCCTAGAGCTTCTCTGGGCTAGATCTCAACCTTCCCAAACTCCTTTCATACATCAGTTCACAACGTTTATGAAGCACATAGTTTGGTATAATTGCCTTAGTAACATCACCTCTCTCTCTCTTTCTCTCTCTCTCTCTCTCTCTCTCTCTCGCTCTCTCTCTCTCTCTCTCTCTCTCTCTTTCTCTCTCCCTCCTCCCTCTCTCTGTCTCTTGCATTCCTGAGACACAAGAAAGAACCAGCACCACACAACTTAAAGGAAGAGAGTTTTAATTTGGCTTATAATTTCAACAGGTTTAGTCCATGGTCAGCTGGGCCCAAGGCAGAGACAGCATGGTAGGAGGTGTATTTGAATAAAGATACTTTGTTCTTGTTGACTGAGAAGCACACCAAGAGAACATTTCCAGAAAGGAAGGGATAAGGGAACAGACATGAACCCCAAGATCATGCCTCCATGACCTGTAGAGACATAGCCCTCAGTGTACTTGGCAGTAGCAAATCAAATCAAATAGACACAGTCAAGCTTTACCAACATACTTTTAAACTTTGCAAAATAACTGAAACTTTGACTTCAGAAAAGTGAAAATGTATAAAATATAAGTTAGTTGTGGTGGCACGCTCCTAAAACATCAGTACTCTGAGAGATCAAGGCAAGAAAAGCCCAAGTTTCAGTCCAACCTGGAGAACTTAGTGACTTAATAAGACTATGTGTCACGGTTAGGGGTTTTTGCCATGGAATAATACAATACAGAACACATTTTGTAATGTTATTTTATAATGTATCCCCCAAAGAATTGTATATAAGGAGTACAGGAAATCTGTCCACACACTAAAGACCAAAGAATTCAGCTGGGGCCAGGATCCTAATATCCTGCATCATGTCTCAAAATCCAAAGTGCAAAAGGCCTAAGTAAATAACTAATTGCAAAGGCCTTGATTTCATTATGTAGTGTCACAAAAAAAAAAAAAAATTAACAAAGTAAATTAAAATGCCAACATGACATATATTGCTTCAGTAAGTTCTTTGATAATTAATTTGTTTGTGGTGTGCTGGTGATCAAAGTCAGGGCCTGACACCTGCTAAGAAGCCTCTTTACAGCTACATGACACCCTTGATGAAGTCTGAGCATGGATCCCTTGGGCAGAGAACATTGTTGCTTAAGGTACTACATATGGCACATGAACATCCCATGCCATGTAGGGGTTTTATTTTCTGTAATATTTTAGGAAATCCTACTGAGCGCTATTTAGGGAAAATAGAAACCCCTGTGTGGTGTGTGTTTTTTTTTTTTTTTTTTGTGTGTGTGTGTGTGTGTGAGAGAGAGAGAGAGAGAGAGAGAGAGAGAGAGAGAGAGAGAAAGACAGAGAGAATTTATATTTATCTGTATGTCATACATCCATCTGTGCATAATGACTGTTAATAATTATGCCTCTTGAAAAAGTATCATTTTTAAATTCCCTGAAAGTTCAAATTAAACAATCTTCTGAAAGCACTGTAATGTTACTTGAGATATATAATTTTAAGTTACTCTGCCTGATAAATGAATGGAGGTTAATTCATTTCCAAGATTAAATTTTTTATTTAGGTTATGAATTCAAAAGACATATTCTACCTAGAATATTGCTATTAAGGAATTCTGGCTACATATCAACTATGAGCCTAAAGAAACATCATAATGATCCACCACATTCAGAGATACCCAAATTGAAACCTGAGGCCACAATATATACAAATAGAATACATTCTAATTTTTATTTGTTAATATATCAAATTGTAAGTGATTCATAGATAACAATAATGTGAAGAAACAGAGTCAAATCTTAAGATCTATTTCTGCAAAATAGACATCTTCCTTGGCTTTAACATAAAAGTGCGTGGGAGAGTAATTACTGCTTGGCTTTAGTTAAAAGTGCATTGGTCAGTGAAGTGCTAAGGAAATTGTGCTGACATTTTTGTTCTTGTAGTATTTATTTTGCCTTTTGATACTAAATGCTCTAAGTCTTTAGAAAACAAAATGCTAAATCTAGAAAAATGCTCAAGCTAGTGAAAAATCCTAACTTGAGGAAATACCCATCTGCTCCCATTTGAAATGTGTGCACTTCCTCAACGTGATCAAGGTTAAGCTGTGCTCCCTGAGAATTGACGGAGTCTTTGGTGGTTTTGATCAGCCTGCTTCTTAGCAAAAACTGATCATCCCTGTATATACAGAAAAATATTAATTTAACTTATTTCCCATTATATTGATGAGGGTTCTCTAGAAGAACAGAATGAGCAGAAAATATGTGCATATAATCATGCCAGGGGATTCACTGGATAGGCTTGCAAGATCACAGACCGAAAATACCACCTAGCTATCTGCGTGCACACTTGTGAGTCAGAGGACCCAGAAGTTTCTCAGCCCAGGAACTTGGAAGTATCAGTACTGGAGGGATCAAGGATGAAGGGCCATTCTAAGTTGATGGCCTGGTTGCTTCTACAGAGTGGCTGGGGTGCTTCCCCAAAACTGAAGAGGCTGGAGTCTACTGTCCACACATACCAGCAGTAGCAAAAGATGCACACATCAAAGCAGAATGGACTTTCTAAATGCGGGCCAACTTCCTCCTTCCCTTTCAGTCCCTTCAGGCTACAAATCTTTCATATGGTGCCATCTACAATCAAGGTTGGTCTTCTCCCTTGAGTTTGTCGGCCTACATGCCAGTCATCTCCCAAAGTAGTCCACAGATTCATCTGGGTATGTGCTTTGCTAATCTGATTGGCATCTCTTCATCCTTCAAGCTAGCCATCATAATTAACAGTCAAATCCAGGAAATGAAACAATCTTCTTCCTCTGAATTTGGTGACAGTGGATGGATAGAATTGTCACCAGCTTTTAGTTTACTTTCTTTACTTATTTAGGCATATGGGTGAATGTGAATGTTTATTTCACTGAAATGAATACATACCGCCTGTGCAGAAAGAAGTGGCAATTCTCTTAGAAACAAATAAAAATAGTTCACTAAAGATTTAAATGGGATTTATTTTGCAGAGTCTTGATAATATTGGTTGACGTAAAAGTTCATCTTAGAAAGTAGTTATTTAAATCCTACCAAGTGTCAGGCACTGTGCTACAGGCTCAGACATAATAGCAGACAGAGGAAAGTTCTTGTTCCCATGAAGCTCACATTCTAGTTGAAAATGATACACAATATGTTGTTAGGTAATATAATTAATAATAAATGCTTAGAAGAAGTGGCTAAGAAAATATAGTAAAGCATGGAAAGCACTGTAAAGGGTGTAGTTTTTACATGAACTGAGAGGGTAGCAATTATTATATGAAGATTACTTCAACATAGAAGTTTTGAGCTTAGAAAATATTTCTGAGAACCTCATAATCAAGGATAGACATACAGTCATTATGGAAGTGTGCTTCACCTTTTAAACATAAAGAGTGCCTGAGTGGGGGGGGGGATGGACTTTGAGAATCTCACAAGGGTAGGATGAAAAGTCAGTTAAGTTAGCAAGTTAGTGTATAGAGTCTTCATGACCATGGAATTCTGAGGTGAAAAGTTGTTTGAGAGTTTGATGGAAGTAGTATGTTCTCTTCTTTCTTTCTTTCTTTCTTTCTTTCTTTCTTTCTTTCTTTCTTTCTTTCTTTCTTTCTTCCTTCCTTCCTTTCTCTCTCTCTCTCTTTCTCTCTCTCTCTCTCTCTCTCTCTCTCTCTCTCTCTCTCTCTCTCTCCCTCTCTCTCTCTCTCTTTCTTTTGATGTATTTAGTACAGGGTTTACAGGGTCTTATTACACAGATCACATTCATAGCGATTGTCCTGTTTTCAGGCTCCCAAGTTCTGGGATTACAGGTGGGTGCCACCACTCTCAGTCTCAATCACGGTCTCAGTGTGCTCCAGGGGTGGGACCAGAACAGCATCCCAGGGATGGAACTCTGGTCCCTGCATCTGCTCAAGCAGGTTCTTTAATCCACTGAGCTATCTGACTGGCCCTTGTTCTGTTTCATTTTAACAAGATTTTTCTTGCAGTTTTTTCAACAATAAATGAGTCAGAAAAAAAAAATGAAAAAAAACTGGAAACTGAGAAGCCAACGCAGCCCCCAGTGAGCAGAATGAGGTAAATGGCTACAGCTATTGTCTACCGGATTTCTGGCTGAGATGTTCTTAGGTATGTGGAAATCTTTAGTTTTCTGGAATATTGTATGTCTCAACAATGTTCTCTGACTAAACTGAAAGTCTTCTTTGGTTTTATTCGAACCAACTACAAACTAGAAATTACTTCTAACATATTGCCTGTGAAGATAAACAGCATTACCATAGTGAAAAAAAATTAATTATTCTATTTTATTTCTAAGATTTAGCTCATATTTGACTCTTTTACAGAGATATTTTGAAGGTATGGTATTTGCATTTCAATAATTCCAGTAAGATGTGTTATAGCTATTTAGTTTTAAGATTGAATTTTCTTCTTATGGTGTGTGAGGGTCAGGGGAGAAGAGAACAAAGGATCTTAGATGAATCGCTTGAAATTGTCAAATCTGTTCTCTGCAGGAGGCAAAGAATCTTATATGTGAAAGTCAATCGTGTCCGGGAAACCGATACAGCAAGAAGGCTTTAACCTCCAAAGAAAATTTATATCTAATTTTGAATCTCTCATGGTAGCATTAAAAGAGAGAAATAAAAACAAGAGTGTAAAGGGGAGATTAGATAGCAGAACAGATTGTTTACTTGCTTTGCCTTGTGGATTTTCTTTTTTTTTTCTTTTATCTCTGCAGCCTTGAGTATTTATTTGTCCCTGTTTCATCTGTCTTGCCCTGGATTTAAAATTGCAGTGATGAGATGGAATATTACCTATGTGGTTCAGAACATGCATGAGTGACACGTGGTAGCTCCTAGGAAACTACAGATGAATTTCTACAGGTTTTTAAAATGCTTTGCATTTGAGAATACAGCTCAGCTGAAGTTTAAACAGCATATTGGCTCTGAGTGTCAATTTTACATGTTATCTGCTAGAATATTTTGGCTTTAGCTAACAGAAATCCCAACTCAAAGTGGCCTACCATTAAATATGTTATTATCTAATATATGTGGAAAAGGAGGGTAGGATTCTGTGGAGCAGAAATAAAAAGCCCAATGCGATCACCTATCAAAGCTGTTTCCCCTGGGCTGCGCCCTGTGTCACTCACTAGCTACTATACCTGGTTAGCTTGTGGCTTGAAGATGGCTATTGGTTATATCACAGTGACATTAATTTTTGCTTCAAGCAGAAAAATTATATGGACCTGTCTTTATGTAACAGAAAATATTCCTTCTCTTTAAGTGAAACAGGAAAAAATTCTCAGATCCATTTCTAGACAAGAAAATGCTATTGCTTGACAGGCTTAAATATATCAATATCAGTTTTGAACTCTGACCTCCCAGAAGAAAGCAGAATCCTACAGTGGAGAGACAGTGGTTAGCTGCATACTCTAAAAATTCTTCCAAAGAATGACATCTTCCTCTATATGTTACTATGCTTTTCTTTGTCATCAAATATCAGTGCTATGGTTTATGTCTAATTGTCCCCCCAAAGTCTCATGCAATCATGGGCTGGGAACTTCTAGAGTTTGAGAGTTGACTCATGATCCACTGAGATTATGTGTTTTAGTACTGATGGAATTATGAGTCCGAGTACTTCTGGGATTATGGGTGTGGCCTAAGGCAGACAGGCTGAGGCAGAGAGCCTGAGTGTAGTATAAAGAGAGTCAGAGCAACAGACTCTTGCTGTTGTTCTCTGCTGCGCTGGTTGTCCCATGGCCTCTGTCACCATATTGTTGCTGTTCTGCTGCCATGAACTGCTGCTCTCTACCATGTGCCTCTCTGCTTTTGAGCCAGCCAAGTATGGACTGAAACCTCCAGTAACTGTGAACTAAATAAACCTTTCTTTCCTTGATTTTGGGTGTCAGGTAGTTGTCCTTGCAATGAGAGAAGGGTAACTAAGACAATCAGACATGTATTTCCTCCAATAAGAATGAAAATAAGGGGAAAAAAGGAAAAGAATTCTGATGATTCTTTTCCTTCTCATATTATTTTGAAACTTTCTATTTAAAGCACTAGAGAATAGTAATTTTAAAAGAAAAGTGATCCTCCTGCCACTATTGAACATATAGGAGTCAAGGTCACTGAATACTTGTGATGTCATAACAATAATTTATCCACTCTATTCACAATGTCTTAATTCCATACTTAGGAAACACATCATTTTCAGCATCTACATTAAGTGTACCTGCAAATACAAATGTTAGGAAAAGAGTAAACAGGTTGAGATACTTTTTGATCTGGAAGCATAAATCTTTTTCTTCGTTAAAATAATTTGAGTAAGGGCTGGTGAGATAGCTCAGAGTACTAAGCAACTGCTTAGGCAAATACAGAGCACTGGGGTTGAATCCCCAGTACCACCTGCAGTGCTGGCCCCACTCCTGGGGCACACTGAGCTGGAGACGGAGTCAGGGTGTAGTAGTACATACCTGTAATTGCAGCTACTGGGAAGGCTAAAAACAGGAGGAAGACTAGGAGTCTGAACTGTGTAGTGAGCACTGTACCAAAATAAATAGATAAATAAATACATAAATAAATAAATGTTTTATTAAATGAAGAACCAGCCAAGCAACCAACAACAAATATATTATAAACTCCTGTTTTGCTGCCATATACATCTGAAGAATGTTCTATTTTTCTATTAGTGTACCACAAATGGCTGCAAAATTCATGAGTGTGAACAATTCCCATGTATTACCTTATAGTTTTTGTAGGTCAGAAGTCTGAGCAAGATACAGCTGGGTTTACTATTTAGGTTTTCGCAGGGCTATGATCACGTCTACATGGAAGGTTCACTTGCTCTAGCACGCTGATCTGAGAAGCAGTGTCTTTTTTTCAAACTCATTCACAGAAGTCAGTTTCTTGTAGTTAAAACCCTGTCCCCGCTTTCTTACTAAATGTTGAGTGCGGACAAGTCCTGTCTCCCAGGGGCCGCCACTACTAGTCTTTTCATAACACTTGTTTTCCTGAGTAGCAGTGATTTCTGTTTATGACTTTGAATCTCTGACTTCCTACCTCTAACCCTTAGGCTCCAACACCAGGATTCATACAATTAGCTTGCACAACTGGTTAACCTCTCTATCTTAAAGCTAACACATTAGCTCTAAGTTGGCATTTAAAGTTCTTTTATTTTGGCACCTAGAATTAAATAACTAGAAAAAAGTGTATTCATCCGGAAGCTTCCATGACATGAAAGCCAGTTGACAGAAAACATGTGCTATTTCTCAACAAATGATCCAAAAGTAAGTGGGTCCACTCACATGTGTCAGAAGTTAGATACCTCAGAAGACCCACACATATCTCTCTTTCTATCTCTCTTCTTTTTTTTTTTTTTTTTTGTCTTTTTGAGACAGGGTCTCGCTATGCAGTTGAGGCTGGTCCTGCGCTCACTTTTGTAGCCCAGGCTGGTCTCGAACTCGCACTGATCCTCCTGCCTCAGCATCCCAAGTGCTGGGATTACAGGTGTGAGCCACCACGCCCGGCTATCTATCTCTCTTCTTCATGTCCTTTCTATCCAGCTAAACACAAATTGACTTTCTCAGGAAAAGAAAGCAAACAGTCCCAAACAACAACAACAACAAAAATACCTCCTTTTTCTGGATTCACAGGATGAGAATAAAGCAAGATTAATAATACAGAAATAATATTATTTTTGAAGAAAATTAGGAATAATACAACTGAGTGATGTGGGTAGAAAATCAAACCAACAAATCAGTGCAAGTAGGCAGAAGAGAGAAGAGTTTGTGAAATAAAGTTAGTACAGGAGAAAGAATTATAAGAGGATAATGGGATGGGAAAACATGGCAGGGATCAGAGTGGAAAGTAACAATAATGACGCATTTATGGCCAAGGATTTGTAGCTGCTTTGAACATTGCATTTTGCTTCTTTTCTCAGAACAATTTTCTGTGGTGAAGAAAGGCTGACGGCAACACATTCTTGTGTTATATCTTGATCTTGTTAGCACTATTTCTCAACTCTCACTCCACTATGGTCTGGCTTGTTCTTCAAGGATCCAGGCAGAGTGGATAATATTACACATTATAAAAATAGATGAATTAAAAAGCATAGTTACAATCAAAAGAAATCAAAACTAGCCCAAGTTTTCTTAGAGAAGCTGTTTGGATCTGAGAGTAGGAATGTGAATAGCTCACTGTGGTTTTCTCTTTTTTCTTTCAATAAGAATGGACTTGAGTTAAAGGCAACTTCATAAATTTGCTTCCCCTAGAGCACTGTCAGATAAAGAAATTCTGTTTATGGAAAACAACTGGTTATTAGTTACTAAGGCTGAAATGAACAAAGTGAATGACAGTTTAGCTAAGCTGGCATGTTCATTAGCATTTGTGTATGTACACTATATATATATATATATATATATATATATATATATATATATACATATGAAGAAGGCACATATGAAATTCTTAATACAATAGACTGCATTTTGTTTGCTGATTCTTTGATCTTCCAGAGAATTTAGTTTCTTAGCCCCACAAAAGAAGGGCTAGACAAGGATCGAAAATTCCTGACACCAGCTGTCAGTAGCTGACAAAGTGAGTATATATGCTTGGCTGCTCCTAATGTCCTCTATAAAGATTAACTTTTCTCTTCAATGAGACACTGTGGTCTATGAGGTGCTGCTGTTGATGCATTTTCATTGTCTTTTGGTAGTTTGCAAGAGGGCTACAAAGAAGCAACAGAAAAACCATAAAAGACAAAAGAGAGAAAATCTCTCTCTCTTTCCTTTTCATGAAGCTTTTATATATAACACAAGGAAGATTCAGAATCCAAATTAATTATGACTCTGATGCTTATTATAAATACATGACTGTCTGATTGTCCTCTGTAAGACACCTCCAATAAGAATGAAGGAGAGCTGCTCTGACAGTGATAACAGATATCAGAGAAGTGCTGATAGCAGCTGCAAAGATAGCAAAGGATATCAAGTTTATTAATCAACTCTAATACGAATATGAATTTCAGTGGGCTGCAGTCCTCAGCACTGGCCTCATGAGACATCTACAACATATGTTCCCCTGCATTCTGAACATAACTATGAATTAATATTTATAAGTCACATCATTTTCCTCCAGTTCTTAAAAAAAAACTTGAATTTTAATTTTTCATGTTTGTGGGTTTGAGTATTTCTTACTAAACTATCAGAAAGCAATAACATTCTTACTTTGAACATATGCAGAATAGATAGTGATATTTATTGTTGCCATATGGCATTCAGTAGTCCTGTGAGTCTTTGGTTCAGGAAAATGTGTCACATTATTTTATAAATTATAGGTGCAAATAAATGGAAGGCAATTTTGTCAAGCTGATGTTTCTTCTGTTACTTGAACTTTTCTCGTCTTGGTTGAGGTTCAAGTCTAACGAAGACTGGCATAGATGGCATGTTTCAAAAGGTCACAGCTACACCAAAGTCTACAGAAATGTCTTTATTTTAGCATATTTCTACCATACAGCTGCTGTTGTATTTTTCTAGGAGAATATATGAGGATGGCTAAGATCAATCTTCCCACATATGGATATCTGTTCTTCTTACAAATATCTCTTAGAGTAAGTAAAATAACTCAACGACTGATAAAATTCACCAATGAATAAGAGGGGTCATGGTTATCTATAAATTGCTTATAAGGAATTTAAATTCAAAAACTTTATTTATATTTACAATAATAATAATAATGGCATTGCTATGATTATTCTAAAATGAATGATTGTGAAACTGGCAAGTCCAAATTGATGGATCAACATGATTATGTCATTTAATCTGGAATGCTAGGGTAAATAAGGAATTTATTAAATTAAGTGGGCTGTTTTATTCAAATGCTTCTGTTATTGTGATTATCATGATAATCTAAGTAGAATGACTCAATAAATTAATTCAGTAAAATATGAGTCTAAATTTTACCTTCATGGAGTAATTTCATTAATACTATCTGTTACATTAAAGAGAAAAAACATAGATTAAGAATAAGCAAAATAGCAAGCCAGACAGTGGAATTTACCATTTTAAGGAAGCTATGGTACTGGACACAATAGGGATCCCGATATTGCTCCATAATAGACTAAAAAATTGAAGGCTTCCTGAATGAGGTTACTTTTTTATTCTAATTTTTTTTCTTTTATGACTATTTTTTATTCATTTTACTAAAATAGCAATAAAATAGTTTCAAAACATGTTAGTACAATGGTTACAATAATTAATACAATGTATATTATTGTCTTCATAGTAGTTATTCAGAGGAAAAGATGCAGACATGATATCTTGTCTAAACTCTATTAGTACCAACCTTTCTTCTCATTGAACTAAGAGAAAGTAGCTCTTGTTTTGTCTTTTTCATTTCTTAAATCATACTATTTCTCTCTCTCTCTCTCTCTCTCTCTCTCTCTCTCACACACACACACACACACACACACACACACACACACGCGTGCACATACTCTTTCATTTTATTTTCTCCAAGAAAGAAATATTCTTTTTTAAATAACAGCTAATCAACCTGTTTATGCTTCAATACTATTTTTTGTCCTCTTTGAGGCTTTTATTTATTCAACAAATCCTTAAATTACATGCACTTATATTTATTTAATTCATCACTTTTAACAATTTTTCCTTCTGCCTGAGTCTACATTTAGGCCTAAAAAGCATTCAGTTCTCCTCTAAAGAATAGCAAATGAAATTTGCAAAACATTGTTATCTTCAAGCTATTTGCTATTCTAGCACTTCATTTTTTGTATTTTTTTCAGAAATCTTAAAAAGCATCTTACTTTATTTTTTATTTTTTAAGGGTACAAAATAGAACTAAAACAAAAATCACAAGTGATATAGAATTTCACATAACAAAAAATATGAATTTCACAGTATTTACTGTAATACCTAGTGTTGTCTTCCAAAAAGTTATTAATATTACCAGATACATGCATGTAAAATTGGAAGAAGAAAGAAAAAAGGAAAATGTTTATAAGAAATTAAGATGAAAAAAGTACCAATGCAAAAAGGAGATAAAATAAGTTAAGTATTATATTTTCCTTTCTATAGACCAGCAGCAAAGCACAGTACAGTTGTCCAAAGCATTGTACTTACATATATAAAGATATCCATTTACCCCACTCCTTTTCCTGTCCTTTTCCTCAACTCAGTCACTTTCCTCTTGAATAAGTTTGTTCTCTTTTAGAAGCATCTATTGTACCTCATTTAACAAATGGTACCAGAAAAGCTAGCTTCTACATGCCAAAGACTAAAACTAGAGCCATGTCTATTATCATATATAAAACTACAGTCAAAATGGATCAAAGATGTAAATATTAAAACAGAAACACTAAATATTCTGAAAACATAGGTAGAAATCTAAAATCTGAAAACATAGGTAGAAATCTCGAAGACATTGGAGTAGGTAACAAACTCATGAACAAAAACCAAACTACACAGAAAATACTTCAATTTTTCATAGCTAAATCCTGGAAGCAACCTAGATGCTCATCAAATGAAAAATGGATAAAAAGTGCCACACTTTTACCCAATGTAGCATTGTTCAGCTATAAAACAGAATAAACTTGAGTCTTTTGTCAGTAAATGGATGCAACTAGAGAACATACTCTTAAGTGAAATAAATCACACCCACATGTGCAAACACTGTATTGTCTCCTTAGTGCAAGAATCTGAAAGAGAAAATGGAATCTGAAGAAATCTTCAAAAGTATTTTGTGTAACTGGGATGAATTATTTTGTGTTTAAACTTCTTTCTTTCCACTGTCACTAAGTAAGTCTTAATCAATAGGTTTTTAACCTCTAAATCTTGATACAAAAATCTATTTTTTGAGATATTTCTCTGACAATATCTGTCGTTTGCTTCACAGTTTTTTAAATTCATCACTTTTCACCATTCACTTTGTGGTCAGTGCCTTTCCTCTCTCCACCAGGTACGTCTGAGAATATCTGAGCTTCTGGCTTGGCTTCACTGCATTCTATCCTCATTTTCTCAGTGCCCATATTAATTTCCTCAATCACAAATTAATTTACTATTCATTAGCTCCCTAGACTATTTCCCTCTCATCTAATTCATCTGCGGATTGCTGTCCTTCATTGTAGATAAGATTCATCATTAATATTACAATTTCACAAATCTAGATTTTAAATAGATTAAAACAATCTAAAGTTCAGTTTTTTATGTTTTAAAACATTATCTAACATCTCATCAAAATTTCCAAGTTATTAATTTGAAATGTTAATCATAAAATTTGCTTTTTCTTTCTCTAATTGCATATAGCTACTCTGCTATTTTTACTTTAGATTATTTTTCCTAAGTATATATTTATTTTTCCCTTTTTGTAGCCAACATGTGAATTCCAGTATCTGCTACATCCAATTGCCTTTCTAAACAATTTACTTATAGCTTTTCTTTATTTAGTCTGTCTCATACAAAACTGATGCATATTAATATCCTCTACTTACTTTCCACTGCTTACTACTAAATGGCATGAGAACTGGTCCTTTCTCCTATTGCCAGGAAGACTTCTATGCCTTATAACTAAATAAAATTTTCATCATTTACTTGCTATTATCAGCAAAATCACTGATGTTATATCAGAAAGCTAAACCTCATGCATTTTATGAATATGTGTTCATGTAATTGTCAACAACTTTATAAGATTATCATTCACACCTTGAGCTATTTGCACATAGCCAACAGTCACACACTTCCCTGTCACTCACACTTCGGCCATCCTGTTCCTCTTGTCCTGAATGATCTTTGCTGACCCTTGTTTTCCCTCAAAGACTCAGTTCATTTTGGGAAGCCTTCGTTAAACATCTATGAACTGGCTATACTACTCTGTTCCTCTCA
Organism: Myocastor coypus; assembly: GCA_004027025.1. Lineage (NCBI taxonomy): Eukaryota > Metazoa > Chordata > Mammalia > Rodentia > Myocastoridae > Myocastor > Myocastor coypus. Next base: position 40,973 of record PVJA010009869.1, read on the forward strand.
GGGACAAGTATGTCTCTCCACCACACAGCTTACCATGCTGCAATATCCCTATCTTCTTCTTTGTTTCTCCCCAACCCTTTTCTATAGTTTGGCTATATTTTGTTCCATCTGAAACTCAGGCTTAGACTGAATTCCCAAAACAACAGTGTCAAAAGGTGGTGGTGGTGGCTGGAGGTGTTTGTGGCTATGAGGGATCCATCTTGATGAATAACTTAATGTTTTTCTTGTGGAAATTAAAGAAACAGGCCTCCTTCTCTCTGTTCAGCTATGAATTGAAGGTATACATGAACCCCTCATCAGAAGGCCAGGAAATAATAGCATCATCCTATGCCCTTAGACTTTGAGAACGGCGAAGCAAAATACAGCAGTTTTCTATGCACATTTTTCAGTTTCTAGTACTCTGTCTAGCAACAGAAAATGGACTGAGATACCATAGCTCTACTCTTACTTCATCTTATTTCAGAAACATAGGCACAAATGTGCGCACTTGCACACACACACACACACACACACACACACACACTCAAAAAATAACAGAGTAGAAATGATGCCTCTTGCTTTGCATCTCTTTACCTAAACTGTAGCCAATACACATCTGATGTTCTGTAACCTTCCAGGATCTTGACAGTGGTTTAAATTGAGTGCAATAATAGCAGGAAGTTTTCATTAAATTTATTTTCCACATAAGTAGAAAAGTTTTCTTTTTCATGAGATAAAAGTTCAGAATGATTAGTCTCCTACTGATAATGAAAGAGTCTTGTTCACATCCAGTTTGACATCGTAACTACTGGGTATGCTTTAAAGAGCACCAGAAGGAGCCAGCTGTTCTATTTGAAAATAACATGTGGATGGTGACACAATACCTAAAAGAACGGCACTCAGTCACTGCTATGGATTAAGAAATGTAGGTTGCTGTTAAAGTTTTTTAACTTATAGAGAAGACTCATTAAAGATTTCCCAGGAAATATGTTTTTTTTAAGAAACACACATAGGTCAGATAATTTGGAAAGAAGGTATCAACTTAAAATAGAAAATAGTACCTTGATAACCAAAAATTATCATGAAGAACCAGCACAAAGAAAGGATTCCTGGAGTATTATAGGTATTAAAATAAAATTACTTATCTTGCCTAGCACTAACCTTGACTAGAACTAAAAAAAAAACTATGCTACTTACTTGAAATGCACAATAAATCACTATATAATTTCTCAAAATTCCATTGACTACTTGCCTGTCATTGTCTGGGCTTTACCATATCTAAATATAAATTCTATTATTACTTTTTATGAAAACTGTTTCATGTTAAAATGTCTTCTATAAGGTGTGGAGGCTTACTCCTCCTCACAGGTGATGGGTGTCACACCCGCTGCACCCTCTCCCTCCACCTTGGCCAAAGTGAGCAACACTCACAGCACACAGAAGAGAAAAGACATCCCAGAAACTGACTTTGGATCATAGCCATAGGAAGCTGGGGACCTCTGGCCCCAGACTGGGCAGTCTCAAGCCACAGTGCTCAGATTTTTCTGATGCAAGAGAAGTTGTAGCAACCATCTAGCTGGTGAGGTGCTGAGAGAGATAGGCCTGGCAGTAAACTGAGAAGAGGGCTCTTGCTTTTTAGCAGGGGAAAATGGAAGTTGACTCTAAGGATACATTTACCAATAAGAAGAATAATACATACAGCCTGTGATAAAAGTAATGTCACCTTCACCATTCAACAGGTGTTTTAAGATCCTAGCAGGAATCAGGATGATTTGTGACTAGTGCTGAACTGCACTTTTGTTGTTGTTGTTGTTTGTTTTTCTTTATTCAACCTCAGAATCGGAGGTGATTTTCTTTTCTAGAAATAGACAGACTCCAAAGTGAAATTTGGGGTCCTTCTGTTGTACAAGTGCAAGGAATAAGAGAGATCCTGTTCCCTGTGAGCTTGGCCATGTAATTCCCCACAGTGAAATGATAACACAAAACCCATAACGTTCAGCACAAGTTTCTGTTAGGCAACGTTTGCCACTAAAAAGTGCAAATGCAGACTCCTGCGCAAATCTGATTTGCCATGCTAGGCCAAGCTTATTTTATTACATACATTCTGTATCCTAAGAACTAATAATTTTATATTGTAAACATTAAGCATACAGAGTTAAAATTCAAGGCCACATCATATCACTGATTGTCTCCTTTTTCTGTCCTGTGTCTTTGGCTGGCCGAGATCAACTCGTAGTGTATAAATGCATAAGTTATATAATTATTATATAAAAAGGAAAAAAACCCAAAAAATAAAATGTCTTCTATAACCTGAGTCTGAAAAATCATATTTGTGATTTAATGTAATTTTTCTAATAAAAATTAAGATACTAATACAGCTACTGAAATAATTACATTCAACTGGATGTCCCAAGTTGAAAAAACTCATGTTTGATACTTAAATTATTTTCTGAAATTAGATTGACCAAGGCTTAATTAATGACTAGGAAATTTATTTGTGATATGTCCTTGGAAAAACCTAAATTATCTCAGCTTCAGTTACTTAGTAAAACAGAACCAATAACTGTGCCCACATTCTAGATTTCCAAAAATTAAACACAAAGATTCTTGTAAAAAATTAATATATTCTCTTGAGAAACTTCCCTGATAATTCACTATATTCTCAAAATACTCAGTAACTATTAGCACTTATTAATAAGTTAAGTATCAATAATGATATCTCAAATATTGCACTGACATAGTCCCAGCAAAAGAAAAGGAATTTTAATGAAACAGTTATTATTTTCACTGACAAATTTTTGCCTAAATTTTTCTAGAAAATAAAAATAACAAATTCCTATCTTCATTTCATTAAACTATATTCCTACTGAAATAGAAATAAACTACCTGTGAAATTCCAATAGTGTGATTAGAATATTTCTTTTTAGTCATTATATATTATATGTTTAAGACTATTTTTTATTTTTAAGCATTATGTAATTAAATATTTATACATAAGCTAAATAAACTTTTGTAAGAAACAAAATAGACCATTAGAATGATACCGTACAGGGACTGGAGGGATAGCTCAGCAGTCTAAGCACCTACCTGGAAAGCACAAGGATTTGAGTTCAATACCCAGTGTCACATGCGGTGGTAGCTCCAGAATATCAGACATGGTGGCGTATACCTGTAATCCCAGCTCCGGGAAAGCTGAGACAGGAAGATGACTATGAATCTGATCTCCGTAGTGAGACCATGTACCAAATAAACAAATAATTCTTAATTGTTTTTAAAATAATGTTGCTATGCATTTGGTAAACCTATATCAGCCAAAGATACAGCTCAGTAGCATAGCTCCTGTCTGGTAACAGGGACGTCCTGCATTTGACTCCTGTACAAAAAAATAAGTAAATAATAATAATAATAATAATAATAATAATAATAATAATACCCTTTAAAATCAGGCAGAACCTGATCTATGTAATTAATTTACCTATCTATCTATCTATCTATCTATCTATCTATCTATGGATCTATCTATAGATCTTCATTATACATGTGTTATGGTTGTGTTCAGTTGTCCCCGCAAAGCCTAATGCAGACATGGGGCGGGGACTTCTAGAGTTTGAGATTAACTCAAGATCAACTGGAATTATGGGTTTTAAATACTACTGGGATTAGGGGTCTTAGTACTGCTGGGGTTATGGATGTGAGTACTACTCCCAGCCTTGGGGAATAGCCTGAATGCAATAGAAGACAGACTGAGAGACAAACTCTCTCTCTCTCTCTCTCTCTCTCTCTCTCTCTCTGTTGTCACTGTTGCTTCGCCACCACCATGAACTGGATACTCTTGCCTCTCTGCCATGGAGCCATCCTAATATGGACTAAAACCTCCAGTAATTGTGAGCTAAATAAACTTTTCCCCTCCCTTCGTTTTGAGTGTCGGGCATCTGTTCCAGCAATGAGAGAAGAATAACTGAGACAACATGTAAATGTGAAATTTCAAAGAACAAACAAAGGAAGAGTATTCTTATCCTATAAATGTTGTCCTAGCACAAAATGAGATAATGTCATTGGAGGATTGCCAAGAAGGCTGGGTACCAAAAGAGTGTCTTAATTTGCTATTAGCAATTTTTAAATATGTCATGTCAAAATTTTATATTCTCAGTTTTGTTACTTGTATGAGTTTATCCATTATCATTGTGTTGCAGAAAAAAAAAAGCCCAGAACATCACCTGCAATCAGCGCTGAGCAAATAAATCTACTATTCTAAAGCTTTAAACTCTGTTAAGTCACAATATTTAGCATAAGTGGTCCCAAATTGCAAAATTCATTGTTGTCTGAGTCTGATTTATTGAACTTAATCTCAGCAGTTCACACTGCTAAGCTTTACTCAGGATATCAATTTTGAAACTTATGGATTATGTTTTTTTTTCAGTTGTGCGTAAAAAAAGCTAGCCGGCCATTTTAACTGTTTATCCCTGAGGGTACCTTTGTCCCTCAGTAAATATTATTTAGAGATAAGAATCATATTTTCCAAATATCTCTCTTTAGAGTATATACAGATTGGCTATTTAGATAAACGTGAGAACTGATTTCCTTTATACAGTGGTTTTACGCCTTGAGGTAAAAAAGTAAATTGAGTTCAGCCATTTTTTCCTTCGACAATCATCTTTTTCAACTTCTTCAACTTTCATATAGTGTCTTTTGTTCTGTTTTCATTTATTCCTTTGCCACCTCATTCTGCTCTTCTGAGGTACTTTTGTTGACATATTTCTGAAGCCAAATTTTTCCCCAGTACAGAAAAGGAATCCTTCTTACATAATTAGCATTTTCAACATTGTTTTGAGCCATTGCTATTTAAACATCTTGGAAGCTATGGAAAAATCTACTAAGAATAAAGTTTCAGCAATTTCTGGACATAAACTGCTTTCCCTGCGTGGCAATAAATGACACTGCTGCGACTAGGGAAGTGTCTAGGGAAATAAAAGGTGTGGGTGAAGTCTCTACCTTACCCTCCCAGGATTTTCGCCATGTGACTAAGCTTGATGTACTTGAGCAATCCCATCAAAAATGAATATATTGAATATTCTATTGGGTCATATTTCAATAAAATATTTGAACTAAAAGATTCACTCAGATATACTTAAGATACAAAGTAAAATACTACTTTAGACAAAATAACTTTAGAAAATCTGCTTTTATTCAAGTTAAAACATCTTTGTTCTAATTATAAATGTAATTCATATTCTTTAAAGTAAGTACATTACAAATGTGTCATACCAAATGATCATATTAACATTTAGATGTCTGATTCACAAATGAAGAATTGTATATTCAAAGAGCTAACATCAATGGAAAATGAAAATCAGTGAGCGGGCTCTCTGGGGGGTTTAGAAATGAAAACAGTAAATGTATAAATGGAAGGCGCAATGTTCACATCCTGCTGCATGTTATCTATGCTTATATTCACAATGGGATCCTGGGCTCAAATATCGCTAGAGTAAAAATGCCGTGATTAAGAAATTAAAGAACAACAGAAAATGACGAGGCTGCAAGGATAAAGACATTACCCAGGAGCAAGTACACTAGCAAAACCACTACGGAATCAGTGCAGAAATTCCTCAAAATCCAAAACTAAGAATTTAATTGAATCCAGCTCTTCCCTTTCTAAGTATCTTTCTGAAAGAGTTAATGACATTATTATCACAGTGATACGTGCATATCCATGCTTGTAACGGCGTCATTCATGATAGCTAAATCTTTAAAGTGGGCCGGATGTGTACCCAGAGGAGCACCACTCTGTCATGGAGAGGAGAAAAAAGTCATCTGTAGGAAAATCGGTGCACCTGGAGACCTTGATGGTGACCAAAAGAAAAAAGATACACAAGCTTGTATATTGCATTGTTTTCTTGTATGAAAAACTTAACCATAAATAAATATCAAACAAAAATAAATAATAGGAAGTAGGGGGATAAATCTTTTGCAAAAGGGAAGCAGACTGTGAAACAGAGGAAAATGGGTATGAGTATAAAAAATGAAATTAAGATGTGCTATCTACATGTGCCAGTTCCCCATGGGAAATACAAGCATTTCGTCATACAGAAAACATGTGCTAATATAAAATAAGAGCTGGAAAGTGGTTGAACAATAAACTTTCCCTGGATATGATCAAAGCCTGGTGGAAGGTGTGAATAAAGAGAAATATTTTTACTCTTTGGGCTGAGCTAAAAATAACTCACATTCCAGAGTAATTTAAATAACTTTACAGTAGTTTCAGGAAAGATAAAGCGAAGAAACAAAATATGGGGGCTGCAGAATGGAACAGGAAGGGGAAAATTATAGAAAATTGGCAACTACCCTTGGCACAGATACAAAGCATATACATTGTAGGACAAACATTTTCATGTGTTAGCCGTCTGTAGAGAAGAAACAAATTGATAAAAATAGCAGATTGAGCTTTAGCAATGGAGTTAATAATGAGTCTGAACTTAATGTCTGACTTTTGAGCAGTTTCATATTAGTAGGGCAGAGACAAGTCTATTATGTCTAACATAGGAAATGCATGTTGGATGAATAATGAGAAGAAAAGATGCATGCTTAGCTTAAAGATAGTTTTGAATGGTACAGCAATCACTCAGTTTTACACTTTCAGATGAAAGGAAGGTCACTTTAAAAAACATAAAATGGAATAATTTCTAAGTCTTTTTTTTTTTTCAGTACCAGGGATTGAACTCAAGACCTTGTGCTTGCTAGTCAAGTAGTTATTCTACTGAGCTATCTCCCTGGCCCCTCTAAGAAGTTTATTTTTGTTGTTGTTATTGTTGTTGTTTTGTTTTGTTTTAATCTTTGTTAGGGCTGGTGAAATAGCTCAATGGACTAAATGCCTGATTAGGCAAGCACAAGGACTGGGGTTTGATCTCTGTACCACATGCCACACTGGCCCCACCCCCAGGCACACTAAGCCTGCAACAGCATCTGAGCATTGTGGCACAAGCCTGTATTCCCAGCATTGGGGAGGAAGAAAACAGGAGGGTCACTGTGAATCTAAGTTGCATAGTGAGACCCTGTAGGAAAAAATGAATAAGTGAATGAATGAATGAATAGGAAAAAAAATAATTTCTTTGATACAGGGTCTCATGACACAGTTCAGATTGACAGTGATCCTCCTCTCTCAGCCTTCCCAGAGCTGGGAATTTAAAAGAAAACGTAAGAAAAGATACAGAGATTCCATAAACAAAATAACACGAACTCAGTAATGGTTGTTACATGAAACATCATCTGGTCTTCCCAGTGTATGAATATTGAAGAATAAATAAGATTTTAACAGACATAAAAAAGAAGTATTGGGTCAAGCCGGGCGTGGTGGCTCACACCTGTAATCCCAGCAATCCGGAGGTTGAGGCAGGAGGATTGGTGCGAGTTCAGGACCAGCCTGGGCTACAAAAGTGAGCTCAAGGCCAGCCTCAACTGCATAGCTAGACCCTGTCTCAAAAGGACAAAAAAAAAAAAAGGAAGTATTGGGTCAAGTTGATGTTATAACTGGAAAAAGAAACAAAGAAACAAAGAAAGAAAGAAAGAAAGAAAGAAAGAAAGAAAGAAAGAAAGAAAGAAAGAAAGAAAGAAAGAAAGAAATTCCTATCTTTTAAACCAGATGTTTTTAAACAAATACCCTTTTTGGAAAGAGAAAAAAAAATAATTTCTCTTCGTGCTATCTCTAAATATTGATCTATTTCCCCTCCATAATTATTCCTAAGGGTAGATCCAGAATCTAGGAGGCATAACATTTACTAATATTCTAACGAAGGATTAAGGAACATTAAGAAGTAAACCAGAAGTCATGTTACACAGACATATACATGAGTAGTATTTTGGAATATTTTAAGGACCTTATAACCAGAAATGTCCTTTGTTATTCTGAAAATATATTCTGATGAGAGGAGAAAAAGCACAATAGGCACAGCATAGAATAATTTTTTATTCTCAAAAACATAAATTCAAGTCTCATCTTTGCCTTAGTTGTAAGTTTCACACCTGCTGCACAAGTCCTCCATGCCTCTATGTTCTCACCTACATATATATATATATATTTTTGAGACAGGGTCCCGCTATGCAGTTGAGGCTGGTCTTGAGCTCACTTTTGTAGCCCAGGCTGGTCTCGAACTCTCACCAATCCTCCTGCCTCAGCCTCCCGAGTGCTGGGATTACAGGCGTGAGCCACCACTCCCAGCATTTTTTTATTGTTTTATTTTTTTATTTTTATTTTTTTTTTCTCACCTATACATGGTTACTGTGGGAACATTGTGACACTTGAATTGTGACACTTGAATAACAATGAAAAAAAAGCCTCCCTTATAGTAAGAACCAAGTGATATTTAGCCTCTCTTTTCCTCAGTTGCAATTATCTTTAAGTAGAAAATTCAGACCAGAATATTTAGCAGTGGAACTGAGAAGACAGAGAGAAAAAAAAAATATTTTGAAAAAGAATAGTGTCTGAATTCATAGAGTTGAAAACAAAAACAATAGTACCAGGTTTTTAAAGCTATATTTTCAGTTCTAAAATCTACCAACCTTAAAATTAGTCATACTGAAAACTCCGAAAAGCATTTGAAACTTAAATTAAAAATAGACTCATCATCCAAGTCCCTCAAAGAGGAAGCACAGTCATCTTATGGCAGATCAAATAAAGATAACTTCAGAGAGTGGAAGAAGCACCAACAGAACACACATAAATGGAAAAGAAAGGTAGAAGGAAACCACATCAAATGTACACCAAAAATGTATTGCTTGCAAACTTCAAGTAGAGAAATAAAATCTATATCTGAATGTCATTTAATCTTCACTTGCAGAATTCCAACTTCAAGAATAAGAGGAATGTTAAGGGAAATAATAACTAGAGTTGGAAACTGCCAAAGGTAACAATGAGAAAGAAGCCTCCCACATAGTAAGCACCAAGTGATATTTAGCCTCTCTTTCCCTCAGTTGCAATTAAATATGCAATATTATTATTGGCGCAAGGGAAAGTTATGTAGAGAAAAATAGTGGCCACTGGATAATGAGGAAGCAGTGATCCAATTATCTTGGCAAAATGAAGTAGTTAAAATTTGGATTTGATATTGTTACTGGTCATCTTGTGTAATATTGTCACACAGTAACTGTGCCAGAGGTAAATTGTCATTGGCTAGCATACACTTGTAGTCAGAAAGGTTCACATGGTTTTCTGTTTTATCTTTGGCCAATAAAAGATAATAAAATAGACCAGGAAACAGTCCGGGTTCAGAATGGTGGCTTTTGAATCAAACCAAGAGATCCTCAGAAGAAAGAAGATGTGACATGGAAATAACTCCTCACCACCAAAAGTTAGCACTCAAACAATCTCTAGAACCAGCCTTATGCCCTCTTTCAAAATAAGATTAAGCAATATCATGGCAGAACATATTATAATGGTAGATGCCTGATTTTGGGGGAAGATTAATCAAGTTGATCACTTCTTAAAGCTGGCTATAATCCTAAAAGGAATATTCACTTTAATTCAAAGGGAGAACCAATATCTGAAAAACATCTAGCAATTACATAAAGGTTTTTGCCTCTGCTGAGTCTTTTAACTTTCTCAACCTGACAGTCTAAGTTTGGTGGGAAAGCTGCTTCCCGGATGCACCCTCCTGGCAGGCCGGCCATCTGGCCAGATGCACCTGCTTGCTACAACCCAACTAGTCTCAGGAACCCTGTGTTGGTTTAAATGAAGTGGGAGCTAAAGGGACTTGAATTACATGCAGAATGGGATGACAATATCTGAAAAAGAGGAGCAAACAAGGAGGCCAATTAGCTATCTAGGAGCAGTTAACTAAACAGAGTAATTGGAAAGCTTGGCAGAACAAGGTTAAGCAAAATTGCAACAAAATGATGAATATATTTCAAAAAAAAAAAAAAGGCAGATGCATTTATGATCTGGGTGAAAAACCCTGTCCCATCTGCCTATTCAAGAGGCTCCAGCTTCTCATTCATATTAAAGATAAAAGACAATCCTTTTTTTTTGTTGTTGTTTTGGTGGGACCAGAGTTTGAACTCACGACCTTGCACTTGCCAGGTAGGCACTTGTACCACAGCACTATCTTCTCGGTCCCCAAAGATAATTTTGAGCTGCGCTTCAGGAGCACTGCTGAAATAGACTGCTTCTGGGAACCAGCTTCCATTCTCCTACCCTCTAGTGACTCGCGCCTCTGAAAGAGTCTTAGGCCACTGTCAGGTACTCAGGGTCTGTGCTGAGGAGAATCAATGTGAAGGAAAGGGAATACTTTCAAAATAGGCTACTTCTTTCGCTCCAGAAAGAATGGGCATGCTTGAGAGCAATCATTGCTAAATTATTTATATGAGAAATTTTGCTTTATACCGTTTTGAGCATTGCCTCTATCTCAACTGTTTTAGTTGTTTCCTATTGCACACATTTGCAGTCTCAAAATCTGTACCCAGGAGTAGTTTTTTGGTTCCTTTACTGAAAGAATAAGATATGACTGGCATGGCACTGTGGTATGTCCTGGCTATGCACATCATGGACAGTCTGTGAAGTTTTATAACTTTATAATTGCTCTAATTATAAAACATTTCACCTTAGGTGCTTAAGATATTAGAACAGGAAGTTTTGGAATGACTTGCTTCAGGGGTGAATCAATAAACAGTATCATTAATATATATCTATAGATAGAGAAACAGATATTCAATTATTTAACTAGTTATCAATTTTCCCACAAGGCTAACAAGTCACACAAAGTATATGTCTTATATGTTGATTAGTTTTCTTAATTCGCCTATCTCTGAGCTAAACACTTCTGAAAAAAATTTGGAAAAGACACTTTGCTGAATTTACATAAAAAGTTCCCAAGTGCTCCTGCATCTACTGTGTCACTTCTGCAATCAAGACCAGAAACAGATTTAACAGGCTATTATAGAAGAACTTGCTTGTGACAAAATTTAGAAATTTTCCATATTTGTTTTCAAATTGTCTGCTTCCAAATATTTTAAGAATTTACAACTCATGCAAATATTTGAGTGTTTGCAAAATTAATTATTTTGCTGTGAAGGACAGGTTTTAATATTTGAAAAGGACAAATTACGATGCATGTGTGTCAGAATGTGTATATGAGACTGGAAAGCCTGTAAGTTTCTGGGAGGGTGGGTGGGTGTACATTTACTTCCAAACGCTACAGATAGTGACTTGTGAATTTCATGGCCGGATTTGTCTTCACATTATATTTCTTTACCTGAAGGTTACATTTCAAATGTTTTAAATATCATGGCATGACATGAGCAATGACTGAAAATTAGCACAGTCACACACACAGTGATTTCTTGAGAATAGGTAGAAATACAAAAGTTCGTTTTTGTGTTTTTATTAGGAATTTCTGAGGTGCATTTAATTCATTAAAATATAAAGAAAATTATTGAAATTTATGAAAATCGTAATGAAAAGGTAAATCGTTTCAACTTCAAGAATCTTCCATTCTGAGATTATTTTCCCTTTATTTTATCTGTTCCACCTCTCTCCTTCTCTCTCTCTCTCTCTCTCTCTCTCTCTCTCTTTCTCACGCGTGCACACACACACACACACACACACACACACACATACTCTTTCTATATTGACATTGCTTTACCTCTTTTGAATTGACTCATGTTTCTTCCCTATAAAAACAAAGCGTTGATTTTAGAAATAATTACAGCTACTTAAGAAATATTCATTTATTTATTGTAATATTTCACAAATAATCTTCTTTTGAGATGTCTACTTGGGATGTTCTACAGAAGTAAAAATAAATAAATAAACAAACAAACAAACAAACAAACAAAACTGGGCCAGCTGCCCATAGAAAGCAGTGCTTAGAGGAACCCAGGGGAGCTGTCAAACTTTCAAGTCTTCTGCACCACCCAAAAGATATGAGGAGAAAAGCTGAGCTGGAAATCTGAATACTAAATTCTAATTTCAGTTTTACCCAATTCAACTATTCATTGTCACTAAAGAAAATTCAGGATAAAATATGCAATAAAATATTTGCACAGAAGTCAAGAATTTTTAAGTCAGGTCTTAAACTGCATAGGTTTGTAGGTTTGTCCGTATACTTAAATTCAAATCTAGGGCCAGCCAGATAACTCAGCAGTTTAAAGCACCTGCTTTGACAGATGCAGGGATCAGGGTTTGATACCCAGCATGCAATATCAGTCCTGCTCCTGGGGCACGCCTAAACAGTGATTGAGACTGGGTGTGGTGGCGCACGACTTTAGTCCCAGCACTGGGGAGGCTGAAAATAGGAGAATCACTATGAGTGTGCACTCTGTAACGAGACCCTGAAGACCCTGTACAAAATACATTGAAAATAAATAAATAAATAAATAAATTGAAATCTATGTGAATGTAATAATTCACTCTGATTTTGTGCAACTTTCATCTTTTCTGTAGACTTGAATCTCTCTCTTTCCCGCTCTGTTCCTTTCCCTTCTGTGCCCAGTCTCTCTCTCTGTTACCTATTACGAGAAATGAATTCCAGCACATTGATGAAAGAATTGGTAGAACATGAATTTCATAAAAGGATGTTATGATTATAATCTTCTTCATGTTCAATAACTCCTTCCAGACACTAATGAGGCCTCAAAACAGGTCTTGAAAATAGAGGCATGGGATTGGTTGATTTTCAAATGAATTGCAAGTTGTTTTGGAGAGATATCTAAGCATCTGTCATCGGGCCAGGCTGTTCCAACATGGGGTAAGTTGAAGATAATGTGTTGCGTTTAACTGTTGCAGGTGTGCCAATCTTAGAAGGGGGACTGAAGTGAGTAAGAAAGGTGATTACAGTTCAGAGTGTTCTGTGGAAAACATAATGGTTTCCATGGCTCTTGTAACTATCTCTTTCGTTTACATCCTTATTGTGGTTTGTATCTAGTTGTTCTCCCAAAGCCCCATGTAAATCATAGAGCAGTCAATTGTGTGGCTCAAGGGCCAGGGCCAGAGGACCAGGGCAGGGCTTGAGGGGCAGGGCCAGAGAAGCCTGAACCTTTGAACTGACAGCATGTGCCTCCCATGCCCATCCCCCAGGCCTGGTGACCCCTCTCAGAGGTATGGAGCGGATCATCCTGGACAGGGCAGCAGCCCAGCCTCTCCTCCAGACCCTGTACAGCAGAGGCAGTTTCTTGAAACCTCCAGTAACTGTGAGCTAAATAAACCTATCCTTTTCTCATTTTGAATGCCGGGTATTTGTCCCCACAATGACAAAAGAGTAACTAAGACAATCCTCCAAACGTAGAGATTTTTGAAGATCTCCTTTTTTTCCCCTGTCATCTCACCAATTACAACAGAAACAACATGTATAGAATAAAACGTCCAGTGCATTAGAATGAACCATATAAATTAATAAAGAGGCATCATGAAACAGAAATAAGGTAAATTATTTTCAAAATATACTAAGGAGGAACAAGAGATATGCTTTGAAAATTTTCTGTCACACAAAAGACTCCTCAATAATTTCCTAAAAATGAAAAGTTGACATCCTAACACAAATGACATTGAATAAGGCGACATTCTGACAAGAATTGTTCATTCAGGGACACTGATTAAAGGTTGTTGCCAGCTGTTTATGGCACAGAAGCTGTAGACTTAGATCAAAATCCTAATATTCATCATTCTGTATGATAATTCTTTTTTCAGTCTACTTCAGTAAAATATTGTCATGTGCAGGTCTCCAATTAAAGCCCGCTCTGGGGGAACACCCATTTGGGACACCCCTCCTGTCCCTTTCTTGGACAGGAGCTTTCTTTCTCTCAATAAATATGTTCTGCTCACTAAAAAAAAAAGCCTGCTCTGTCTGGTATATATCTGATGTAGTAAAACTAATGTAACTGTGTTGGTCGGGCATCTAACCGTTAATGTAGTAAAAAGCATGTAAAGAGTATTCTTTTTTTGTTTATTGATTGATTTGGTACAGGGTCTCTTTATGTAGCTTTGACACACTGATCCTCCTGTTTCAGGCTCCCCAGCACTGGAATTACAGGTGTGCACCACCATGCCTGCTTTCAGTGGCTGGCTTGAGTAGGGCAAGCATGGCATGAGGTACCAGTGATCAAACCCAGGTCCTTATGCCTGCCAGGCAGGCACTTAACCTTCTTAGCTATCTCCTGATCCAAAAGTATCTTTCATAAATAATCTTTCAAATCTATTTTCATTAGCTATGGGCCTTGACAAAACTACAAGCACGCTCTTCTAACCTGAAGATGCAAAACATCACCATCAAAACCGTTGCAGTAGAGAATATTTTTGAAGTAGAAGCTATCAAACATGATCAGTTTTCACCTTTTGAGTATCTAGACATAGTTAATGCCACCAAGATGTCACATCTGGAGGTGCCATTGTTTCCATTGGAGAATTCATCAATAAAGGCTCACTACCCAGAACTTTCATGAATCCCACAGGATGAAAAATATGAATCTCAACAAACTCATCATTCATAATTCTATTAGTGTCTATAGCTTCTAAGCACTTGGGGGCAATTTCTTGATTAAATCCCAATCCTTGTCCTTCTGAACTAGGTCTTTTTTGTATATAACTAATCAAATGCTAAATAATCCTTCACATCGTTTAGAAAACTGCTTGTCACGAGGCTTCCTTTTGTCACACCATCCACCAAGAGGCCCATCGATCAGGCCTTGTCAGGTTGCATTACTCAGGTTCATTAATGCCGCCTCACAGGCTACAGCACTGCAGCCTGCCTGGTGCTCATGAGAGCCTCCTTCTTCCTGCACAGACTCCTCAGGGCCTTTGGAGACTTCTCTTATTGGAGGTCCTGGAGGATGAAATAGTTCCTTAATGAAAGACATACACCACAGCTTAATTAACTACCACCTAGCCCATTGCTGTTGCCATTAGTAATTTTATCCATTTGTCTCCAAAGAGTATGACGACTCTTTCTTTACTGAAAATGCAAGATGGTAGCAAAAACTACTAAAATAAAATAGTTTCAAAGGCAATGCTAATGAAAATGTTGTCTTTTTTTTTTTTTTTTTTTTTTTTTTTCTTACAAGGATCCATTTCTTGATCTCTCAGTTGGTTTAGTTAGATTGAGAAAAACAGTCCCAGGAGCACAGATAGCAAAGTCAAAATAAAGGCCAGAGATTGTCAAGAAAACTATCTAGCCCAAAAGGAAAATGTTTATTTGAATTGTGACAAATTTTGTTAGTAGAAGATCAAGATGTGGTAAATCTGAACTCTGTCACTGCAAGTACCCTAAACACAAAGCTTGTGTAGAGGATTTTTGAAGTCATGACAATATATCCTGGAATTGAAGCTGACAGAAATGAAAAGCAGAGATTGACAACAAATATGGTCTTTGACAAAGCCCTCCTCTGTTCTTTTCTTATTTTCCTAATGTTAGCTTTATTGAAAGAATTAAAATAAATTTTAAATTACTCATTTCCTCTTGATTTAAAAGGTTTACTATCACACACACATACACACACACACACATGTCATTGACTGTTATTCTAGTATTATATGCAGCTGCTGTTCTGGTCTAATTGGCTTTGCAGAGACACAAAGAGTAAATGACTTTGTTTTACTTAAACCCAAATCAATTCTACTCAGCTATGGCAGCATCTGGGGGCAGGGTTTTCTACAGAATGACAGTGTCCAATTACTAACAAACAACATTGCTTTCCCAAGGGAAACTGAAGTCAGAGGAAAGCCTAAGCCAGCGCATGGCCAAGCAATCCGAAGCTTTGTTTGCCTTCTGGCATTGAAATATTTACTTAGTGCTAAGAGTGGTAAAATATGTTGTTACTCGTGTGGAAGTCATTTAAACAGTCATTCTTGGCACCCATTGTATGGGATAGATAGAAACAATGTGAGAACGCCAGTTCTTAGAACAAATATATAATCATCAAGAGGGTTCTATTTGTTGTCAGTTTTTCTTTGTTATTTATAAGAGATGATTATTCCTTGCTTCAGTATTTAGGATCTCACATTTTTTTCTCCTAAAATATAGACTATAGAATGTTTATTCCAGTTCCAAATTCTTTATTTAAAATTTCTAACATCTGAGAACTTTAAAATGTTAGAATTTATCTTACTGTTTTGGTAGCATATAATTTAACTCAACTCAACTAAATTACCAGATAAACCACATCTTAACTTAGGTGAAACTATTTGTATTCTTCATTTACCCAATTAATGTTTACACTTTGCATTCCAAGGTCTTTTATTATAGAATTTTTATCCGAGAGTTAGAAGAGGTATCACTGAATATGCACAGCATATCTCTGCTTTTCCTTTGTCATATTGGAAAATGCTGAATCATCTGTCTCCTAGTGATTCATTTGCGTGATTGTGAAATTGTAGTCCCATTCTATAATTACATTCTGGCTTCTTTTGTAACTACAATGTTTAGCGTGAAAGATTTGAGAAATCGATTTGCTTTTTCTCCCTATAAGAAACACTAATGTATTACTTTTCTATTCATTGTTGAGCCTGTTAACTTAGTCTGTCATCAGAACAGCTCAAAAGGTCTTCCATGAAAGGATTTCTAAAACCCTAAGTATAAAAATTATTGAGGCAAGTTATATTTAATTTTATTAAACTGTACTTATTTATCAATATTGGCCTGTATAGGCATTATTTTATATTAAAACATTTAAACTCACACAGTATCAAGCAAAATATGTAGCACTTCAATTATCACTAAAGTAATGAAATGGCTAGTTTCACATAAGTTGTTAAATCTATCCTATATGGAATGGAGGTATCTGTTTGCATTTGACATGTATGGAGCAGTTTGAAAAATTCGTTGTGTCTTAAAATAATATAGACCAGAACTTGTTTAAGAAAATTGGAATAGTCCCACTTCCAAGATTATAAACTATAAGATCTGATGTGGGAGTTTCTACTGTTTTTTTTCCAGAAGTCTTAACCATGGTTTTCTGGAGTAGGAGAGCTTATGATTCACTTTCTACAAGAAGCACTCACTAGAAAAATATCTAGGTGTGTGAATATACACTGACTCTAGCAAAAGGTTAAATTATGTCCACTATGAATTTATAGTTTGGAATCAAAATCATCTGTATCTACGTAATGGTTCTATTTGGAGATAGGATTTTTATGAGCTAATTAAGTTAGAGTATTCATTAGCATGGAATCTATGATCTCTCATCAAAAGGGAAAATTTGAATGAAGACACATGTACAGGGAGTACAGAATGTGGTCACCTGGGGAAGACTTCTAGCTCGTAGACAAGAATGAAGTTTCAAACTTCAATAGACACGAAAATGGTTCACACCTTGATCCTGAATATGCAAGTTCCAGAACTGACAAAATTCATGTTTGTTCATTAAGCTTACACTATATTAGGTGGTTGTGTTGGTAGCTCTTGCAAACTTAATGCAGCCTCAGTGCCCATTTTTGCACATACCTATCTGTCTATCTATCTATACGCATATACACATATGTACATACTTGTTCATACACATAAATTCTTTCTTGACTAGACCCAAATTCAACAAATGAGAACAGAAGGATCCCACCAAATAGAGTAACCAACTAAAAATAGGAGGAAAAATTGGTAAACACTAACGAATAGAAGTCAGGTCAGCCATAAGTCAATACATTTCAATTATAACCATCAATGTAAATGGACTCAATTCTGCAATCAAAAGAAATAGACTTGCAGAGTGGATAAGGAAACAGAGCCCAACAATATGCTGCATACAAGGAACACATTTAACCCGTAAAGAAACTCATAGGCTTAAAGTTAAAGGTTGGAAAACAATACTACATGCTCCAGCACCTCAGAAAAAAGGAGGGCTAGCAATCCTCTTTGCAGACAGTCTAAACGTTAAACCAACACTGATCCAACGAAATAGAGAAGGCCACTACATACTGGTTAGGGGAAAAATTCATGATGAAGAGGTAACACTCATAAATATGTATGCACCCAACATGGGAGCAGCAAGCTATATAAAACAAACCTTAATGGACCTGAAAAATCTCATATCCAATACTACAATCTTTACAGGAGACCTCAACACTCCCTTCTCCGAAAAAGATAGGTCAAGCAAACAAAAAATCAGCAAAGAAGTGGCAGAACTGAATCAGAACTTGGAACAATTGGACTTAGTGGACATATACAGAGTGTTCCATCCAACCACCTCAAAATACACATTCTTCTCAGCTGCACATGGGACATTTTCTAAAATAGATCATATATTAGTCCATAGATCATGCTTAAGTAGAT
>PVJA010009870.1:0-44873 GCA_004027025.1 Myocastor coypus
CTGGCCTTGAGCTCACTTTTGTAGCCCAGGCTGGTCTCGAACTCGCACCGATCCTCCTGTCTCAGCCTCCTGAGTGCTGGGATTACAGGCGTGCGCCACCATGCCCAGCTTGGAACTGGCTTTGCTATCACCTGTTTTGACTGAAAGTCACTTCTACTCATTTTACCTACTTGCCGCTTCCTTCTTGATAAATAATACTCTTACATCAGGCAACTCAGTAGTACAAGCCCTCCCCTAGGGACAGAACCTGTCAAGTGATCACCTTTGTCCATAATTCATACTGTACTTGTTCCTTTTAGGCAAAACATTTAAGAAGAGTCCTAATGAGCGACAAGCATATTTCATTATCTTATGGTACAGAAAAGGATAAAGAAATATAAAATATTGATGCACTTTGCCTTGTTTTTTGTTTTTGTTTTTGTTTTGTCTTTTTGAGACAGGGTCTTTCTATGCAGTCCAGGGTGGCCTTGCACTCACTTCTGTAGGCCATTGACTTGGTTTTTAAATAAACAAAGGAATAGTGTTTGAGGTGTGCAGACATCCACAGTCACTCTTAAATGATGTCCCTGAGGTAGGAGAAAGGTCACCAGTCATCTGCCACATGCTTGTCATGCTTCCCACAATGACCTCCTTCTTTCTTTAAACAGACAGACCTTCAGGCTTTGTGTCACACTCTGCTTGTTTAGTCTTTACAATAGATTAAGACAGTTGATGTTTCACTAACATAAAAAATACAAACGAAACTGTTGTGGGCACAACGACTTATCTGGAGTACCCAGCTATATTTTTAACATTATGTAATAGAAAAGGCTAGAGAATTGCAAAAATGTGTGCTTTACATATGGGACATTTAGGGCTGGCAAGACAGCTCAATGGTCTGAATAACCTGGTCAGGCAAGCTTAGGCAACAGCAGGGACCACTGTGTGTGCTGTGATGTCACAATGTTGGTTCCTGAATCTGGGATGACGTTGTCAGTAGCACTTCCAGTTTGAGGTCCAGTTGCTGCTTTCATTTTGTTGCATGAGTCAGTGAACTGAGGGGCTGCCCAGCAGCAGGCAGGTATAAGAGGTGAGAATTCCTGATTTGGTTCCAATCAGATAAAGAGCAATCCAACCAGCTAGAGAATCCAGCTCACCACCAGAAGAACAGAGAATGCCGCCCTTGTCTAGATGAAAACCTCTTTATTATGATTAACATTTAAAGACCATTTGAAGTTTTAACAGGTACTCCAGGCATCAAGAAGATACAAACCTTTCTTATTAAAGGCTTGCTGTATAGTCTCAGACACACAGCTGGTTTCATCTTGGTGAGGGATGTTTTCCAGGGCAAGGTGAGTCTCTCTTTTCTCATTGGTATTCAAGACCTGTGCTTGCATGAAGCTTTATAAAGTATTTAAAGGTACAGACTACTGAGGCATGAAATGCACTAATACTGTGAAGAACGAAGTTCATGTCTGGGTTTTGTCCTCTCTCCTTTCCTATAGACCTTTCACTTTACTTAGCTTTTGGCATCCAGAAAAGCATGGTTGAGTCAGAAAAAATGTTGAAGGCCAGAGAGGTAGCTCAGTGGTCTAAATGCCTGCCTGGCAAGCGAAAGGACTCAGGTTTGATTTCTGGTACCACCTGCTGTTATGGCCCTGGGACCCTGGGTGTGCCAACCTGGTCACTACACCAGGTATGGTGGTGCATGCCTGTAATACCAGTGATGGGGAGGCTGAAAAAGGAGGATCACCATGAGTCCAATCTGTGTAGCAAGATCCAGTATGATATATATATATATATATATATATATATATATATATATATGTGTGTGTGTGTGTGTTACAGGAGAGCCAGATTGATTCTTGCTACCCCAAAATTTTTATTTTTTCTTCTTAACAGCATATAAAGTTTATTAGTACATGAAAAGATAAAACTCTACAATTCAATAAGACAAAAACACAGCTTAAAAATGTTCAAAATGTTTCAGCAGACTATTTCACAAAAAAAGATACAAATGGTCAAGAGTCATGTGGGAAAGTGCCTACCATCAGTGGTTAGCAGGGAAATGCAATCTAAACTCTCTTTGGAAGACAGTTGAAGGGTGTACAAAATGCCTAAGCCTCTTAGAATTTCACTTCATCCTGAAAACCACTCATAGTGAAGATGATGTTATCCTCATCATTTTAAACAGGATCAATTGAGCTATAGAATGGAAACATAGTTAGCCTCGGTTCACACAGCTAGAGCTGAGCTATGGATTCTGTCTAGAATCTATGACTCTTAGCTCTAGAATCTATGACTCTCAGCTCATTCCTCTTTGAGTTAATGGAATATATATATATATATATATATATATATATATATATATATGTCTTAGAATACCTTCTGGGGATGTAGTTCTGTAATAGAGTGCATGCTCTGCACACATGAGGCCTTAAGTTGGAGCCCAACAACACACACAAATGCATATGTGCACACATGTACACACACACACCACACACACACACACACACACACACACACACACACACACACACCACTGACATGTCTTTCCTGAATAGAATTTCTGATTTTATTTGAGGGTTGATGGGTGTAGTGGTTGATACAATGTGTCAACTTGGCTGGATGACTCAGCGGCCTAGTTCCTTGTTGGTGGGAGCCCCACTCCGGGGTACAACTGGTTCCTCCCCGGAGAGTGACCAGGGCCTGCCTAGGATATGATTGGCTTTCTCCCTAGAATGGTATCAAGGGCCCATCCTGGGGTATGATTGGTTCTACCCTAGGGTGCAGTGGGTCCATGTCAGAATGACTCAGCCCAAAGAGACTTTTTAAAGGGCTGAAGAAGGAGTCAACACCACTTCGTCGGAGAAGCTTCAGTCTGCGCATTCAGTCTGGACTCCATCATCTGGCTTGCAGCACAGACTCTTCGGCCTCTAGCTTGGATCTTTTGCCATCCATCACAGATTCTTCAGCATCCTTTACAGACACTTCAGTCTTCCATCACAGACCCATCAGCCATCAGATACTTACACGGAGTGCTGTAGTGAAGTCCAGACTTCAGGATTGAATTCTTCAGCTGGGAGCCTGCAGACACCCTTTGCGCGCTTCCTCATCTGACTCTGTGGCTGACTATTGTAAGCCAATCTTATAATTCCTTATAGATTGTATATTTCATGTTAATATCCGTTCTTCATATTATATCTATTCGGTTCCTCTAAGTAAAATGCTGACCAATACAATGAGGTACAGTTAAAAGACTACAGTTTTTGATCCTCCCTTGGAGCTACAGAAGAATCAAGAAATGACAGCAGATGTGGTCAGGTGCAAAGTCTGCAAAGATCCATGGTGCAGATGGGATGGGGCAGACAGCTGCTAGGTGCACTTTCTGGCCTTCATTTCTTCCTTCTCTTCTCTTCTTGGATGTGTTAGCTCTAGCTGTGACCTTGGGTCTCAAAGAAACCTTGAGGATGCAAGCCATCTGCTCAGGCTTGGAACCAGGGAGGTAGCACCCTGGGTCTTTGGTAAAAAGACACTGAACTCCTGCCATGGGTATCTCCATAGCAATTTTTTTTTCTCTAAATGCAGAGAAATGAACTTTTACCTTCTTAAAGCTAGTTCTTCATAGTTTCTTGCCAGCAGCTGACATTAGTCATTAGGTCCTGAGTCGTTTTTAAAATAAGTTTTCATATAAAAGGGCATAATTTTCTTTTCAGCCTACTCCTAGTGCTAACTGTTGAGGAGGAGGGCGAGGAGGAATACATACAAAAGAGTAACATAAGACACTATGCTGCTCAAGTGCTGAACAGATGAAAGAAACACTTGAACCCACGCCAAATCGCGTATTAGTGCTTTGTAGATACAGCAGAATCTCAGAGTTTAGAGAAAAAAAAAAACAAAACTGACTACCAATAGTTGGAAGAGGCAGAGAAGACTCCCCTCATGTAGAAAGACTTGAACCCAGTCTGAAGCATGAAACAGATTTAAACAAAGGAAGGAGACGGATGGACTGTTCCAGAGAAGGTGGGAGACAAAGCAGAGTTATTCAAATATCTCTGTGAGGCAGTGAAGAGATTGATCTGATGGGAGCAGAGCAATAAAAAAAATTACGTGTGTGAAAGCTCTCAGCACCTTTCCTCGAATAGATTTTTCTACCTTTTCCATATTCTGCTTATAATATTACAATAGTCATTTAATTTATATCTCTGGTTTTAACCTCTCTGGTTAAAACTATTTCATGTATTACTTTAAAGTAACTTTTCTGATTTATAAGTCATTAAAATTTAGGGTTAAAATTATTCATTGACCTTCTGCTGCCTAAAAGATACAGTTTAAACACATTGTTTTTATTTCATGAGTTCATTTGTATCTCTGAAAATCTCACCTAATCCATCTATATCTTATTATAAAAAATGAATAGATTAGAATATGTAGTTCTGCTTACAAAAAATGGATTCCTTTGAACATGCTGTGGCATCTTTCTGGAATGTCATTGTCCCAGGTCTACAAGTAAACACCTTTGTCTTTTGATTTTAAGGTCAGATAGTGCCTCTTTACTTCAACCAAGTAAAGTTAATGAATGTTGCGTATATATAATATATACTTTAAAAGGAAATATGTTAAATATAAATTTTGTTCAGGTTACGTTAACTTACAATTTGATATAAATAAAGCAGTAGAAAACTCTTAAAGGACAATACTGTAGAGAAAAGATAATGTACATAGCATTTTTTTTTTTTTTTTTTTTGTCTTTTTGAGACAGGGTCTTGTTATGCAATTCAGGCTGGCCTTGAGCTCACTTTTGTAGCCCAGGCTGGTCTCGAACTCACACCGATCCTCCTGCCTCAGCCTCCCGAGTGCTGGGATTATAGGCGTGCGCCACCACGCCCGGCTTGTACATAGTATCTTAATGGAGGAATTATAATGTCAAATGCAGGACTACAGGGTATCTTATTGTAAACACAAAAAATAAAGTTGCATGAAAATATTGTTCTGAGCTTATCAGTTCAGGTCTGCCAGATAGCTCAGCTGATTAAATGTCTACTTACGTAGATGTAGGGACCAGGGTTCTATCCCAGCACGCTGTGCCAGCCCCACCCATGAGCCACACTGAGTTGGAGATTGCATCTGGGTGGGTGGCTCATGCCCGTAATCCCAGTACTTGGGAGGCTGAAAACAGGAGGATCACTGTAGGGCTGATCTTGCAGTGAGACCCTGTAGGCCCTATACTAAATACATTTTTTTAAAAAAAAAGATATAAGCTTATCTTCACAAGAGAAAGAGATTTATATAGATTCAGAATAATTATGAAGTACATCTTTAAAAAGACAAATATTTTAGAACTACATAACTTACATTTTTCTGGTAGACATTTCCCTTATGTGTCTTCATAAATAAAGTGCTGCATAATGTTATGGCCTGGGTCTAGATGTGTCTCCAAAGCCCCATGAAATCATAGATTTTTTGTGATTACTAAGTCAGTCCGCTGATTGGTTTGGCACCACCCTCATGCTAGACACAACATTAAAGAGGCAACAAGAGGCTGTGAAGGGCCCTGGTTGCTCTGCTATATCATCTATTATAAGCTATTCTCTGCAAAGCCAACCTTCCTTGAACCCAGTTGATGATGGTCTGAAACCACTATGAACTGTGAGCTAAATAAACCTCTGCACCCTCTTTAGCTTGACGTGCTGTGTATTTTGTCTCAGCAATGAGAAAAGTAATGCCCATGCTATAATATCAATGAGTTTCCAACTGCACTCGGGGTCGACGTTGAGCTACTATCCATTAGCATAGCCATTCTAGTGATTAAAATATGGAGGTGCTTCCTCACCAGTGGATAGCTAGCTGCTGTCCTGAAAGTTTTCCTTCTGCTGTGGAAAAGCCTTGTCAGAGTTTCCTTCCTCATACTTAGCCTCCAGGCACAGTGGGTGTAGGAGGAGCATCAGGATTTATTCCAACACTCTGGGATTTTTCCTCCAGTGGGTCAGTGGCCACATCTTCCTTGTTGCTAAATATGTTGCCTGTCACCTCCAGATTAAAACAAGCTATCTCTGGAGAGTTATCAACAGGTACCTCGAGCTTAACATGTCATAAATGTAGTTTTAAAAAGAAGACAGAGTAAAAGAAAATAAAAGGATGATAGAGTACTGAAATATGGACTTTTGTATGTTCTCCCTAGCAGTTTTTTTTTTTTTTTTCTAAGTCAACCATATTGTCTACTACCAAGGTACAGTTTTTGAAAGCAAATTTAGAATAACCAAAGAATTTAAATTTCTGGGTAGACATAATAATTTCTTATTTTGTGATAATACTCCAAATAAAATTTTTTATCAAGGTCAAAATGTTAATGAGGATTGGGAATAAGATGCTGAAAATTCAATCTGTTAAGACTGGAAGTACTGCCCTTTTTTAGGGGTAGAGGTACTGGTTGGTGCCAGAGCGCTTGATTAGCATGCTGGAGGCCTTGGGTTCAGCCAACAGTGCAGAAAACGACAAAAGCAGCTATTTTATATTGCTAAATATCATAGATCCCTAGGTGTTGATAATATGCCAGGTTGAAGAGAGAAACTGAAAAGTTTTGTGAATTTAGGGAAGTCAATCAGAGCAGTTGTTCACATATGTGGGCACACCCTCTGAGCACTGAAGCACTAGGGGACTTTTCTTTAAAACACATTTCTAGATCCACATCTAACATGAGGAAATCAACACCAGAGTTCATCTGTGCACCAAAATCATGGTAGAGTCATGCCATTGTGCAAAAGTGACAGGATGTACTGTATCTAGTTAAACCACTTGATCGGTTCCCATCTGAACTTTACACATACTTTATAGGAACATAAGTAGAGCAGAACAAGCCTATTGTAAGGGTACAGTTCATTTTCTGATAAAGGCAATGACACATGGAATTTATTCCTCAGGAAGGTGAATGGACATCCATCAAAATAATCTCCCAAAGTTAATTCATATCTTGTAGTCAACATCATTCCCTCTCTCCAGTACAACAAACTCCAGACAACCACTTCTGTGCTTTCTCTCATTTAGAGTACTTCACTTATTCCAAAATTTTCTGCTAATGGTATTGCTCAATAATGATCAATTAACTCACCATAATTTTATGATTATTGATCCATGTAACAGTCCATTTCAAATAGGTGAATAATACTTTATTATATAAATATAACAATATATCTATTCACTCAACTATCAGTGAATACTAGGGTTGATTCTAGTTATCATTAAGAATAATATTTCCAGGGCTGACAAGATAGCTCAACAACCTAATGCACCTGCTTAAGCAAGCTTAGGCAAGCACAGGGATCTGCTGTGGTGCAGGTGCTTGATCCCCTGCACCACATGCCATACCAGTCTAGCCCCCAGGGCAAGCTAAACTGGCTAGTCTGGGTGTAGTGGCATATGCCTGGAATCCCTGTACTAGTGAGGCTGAAACCAGGAGGATTGCTGAGTCTGAGCTGTATAGTTAGACCCTGTAAACAAACAGATACATTAAAAAAGATTGTAATTAAAAAAGAAATACTGCTGTAGAGATTTGTTTATATATCATTATACAAAATATTTTATATTTATCTCTGCTTTTTACTTTAACATTTTGGTATGTAATAATTTTGGACTTAGAGAAAATTAAAATATTAGAATTCCCAGTTACTGTTCAATATAATTTCTTTTACGTTAACTTCTTACATAATTATGAATCAATACATATATTACATAATCAAAACACTACTAATCATATACTTACAATATATGTCATATATCTATAGTAGTGATATAGAATATAAGAATATACTATATTTAAATATTGTATTTATGTCTCATATATTACATAATCAAAACACTACTAATGTGGTATGGCTACAATTTCACTAATTGAACTAAAAGATTAGATTCAAAGGACTCCAGTTTTCCCACTAATGTCTTTTTTCTGTTCCAAAACTTTTTAAAAAAATTTTTTTAGGGAAGTGTCCACAGGTGTTCAGGGTCTCACTACTAGATTGGACTTATAGTGATTAACCTGTTTACAACCTCCTAAGAGCTGGGGTTACAGAAGAATGCCACCACACCCAGTCTCTGTTCAGAAACTCTTAAAGGGCTCCAAATTGCATTTAGTTTTCATGTCTCCTTAATCTCCTCCAATCTGTTGCAGTTTTCAGTCTTTCTTTTTGTTTGTTCACTTTGACAAGTCGAAGAGTAGGGTTCACCTATTTGTGAAATATCTCTCAGAAGGATCTAAGCTGTTGTTTCGAAGTTACTAGACTGAGGGTACATACAAATTGGGGGAAGAACATAAGAAAGCAATGTGCTGTTTTTAGCCTTTTAGTGTATTACACCAGAATTGAGTTACATCTGTCAGTATCTTATGATTGATGGTATTAGTCTTGATAGCTTAGCTAAGGTGGAGCCTGGCAGATTTCTTCACTCTGAAATAATTATTTTTGCTCTAGGTTTTAGCAGTGAGACATAAAGATTAGCTCACTTTCAAGGGATACAAAGTTAAGCTCTGTTTTTTGAAAGGAAGAGTCTTCCAATCATATGTTGAAACTACCAAAAAAAGTAAAATAAATTTGGAAACTAGGTGAATAATATGTTTTGTGTTCTCCTTTTACATGTAAATTTTACATACAAATTTTAGCCTTTCTTAGTGATTCTTTCCTGAAGAGGCTCTTATGTGGACTACTGTTATGGTTTATGTCTAGTTTTCCCCCTAAAGCATCATGCAGTGATGGGGTGGAGACTTCTAGAGTTTGAGACTTGACTCATGATCCACTGGGATTATGTGTTTTAGTACTGATGGGGTTATCGGTCTGAGTATGGCTGGGATTATGGGTGTGGGCTGAGGCAGAGAGCCTGAATGCAATATAAAGACAGACAGACAGACAGACAGATTTATGCTGTTGCTCTCTGCTCTCTTGGTTGGTTGCCTCTGTCACCATATTGTTGCTGTTCCATCACCATGAACTGCTGGCCTCTGCATTGTACCTCTCTGCCTTGGATCTAGCTGAGTATGGACTGAAACCTCCAGTAACTGTGAGCTAAATAAACCTTTCCTTCCTTCATTTTGGGTGTCAGGTATTTGTCCCAGCAGCAGAGAAGAGTAACTAAGACAACTACTAATTGTGGTAATTTATTTTCTTTCTTGTTCTTATTTTTACTCATATGGTTTACCTTTTGCTGGGAAGGGGCTTGGTACATGGGCTAACCATGTTTCATTTATTTTTGTGTGCTCTCCCTCTGCTCCCTCCTTCTTCTATCTCTTCATCCCCTTTCCATTTGAAGAAAACCTATCTCCCTATTTGCTATCCTCTATTTACTATTTTTTCTTTATTTATATTTTGGTTTTCTCATGTAAGAGAGACCAATCTGCGTGTCTGGTTTTCTTTAAACTCATAATGCATTACAATTATGTGATAAACAATTGCCCTAATTATTTCCTTTAAATCATTAATTCTCTCTACCATTTACTCTTACCACCATGGACCCATGCACATTTGTTGTATTTTTTGAATTGTAACGTCATCACAGCCATTCGTTAGACTACCTGGGGCTTTGTGGTTGGCTCCTGCATCCTAACACAGCCGCCCATTACTTTAAACATGAAATACTGATGCAAGGTTTTTCAAGGTCACCTTTTATTTTTTGGTCTTAACCCTAGAGTCTGTCATTCCTTTATATCCGTGGTTGCTTTCACTGCAAGATAATTAAAAACCAAGATCTGGACCTAAAGGGTGCTCTTGTGCAGTAAATAAGGTTAAGAAGTGGGAATGCGCATGCTAAGTGAAGTATGTACATGTATCTGTAACTATTTATCCATATCAAATATACTGATAAATATACTGAAATCATCTAAAATATAAAATGCTTATTTATTCATTTATATATTAAAATACAGGTACTTCTAACTTCAGTCAACCCTAAAGGTTACTTTTTATCATCCCCCTGTGCATATTTATGACTTTACCTTACTAAATAGTGCTTTAGACAGAGAGAAATTTGGCTTATAATTTACAACATACATGTGCATTTGTTTAATCCTAGTACATGCATAAGATAGTTTCAAAATTGCTAATATGTGTCCTGTGAGAGATAGCTTTACTAGTTAGAATGCAGTGCTTTGTGAATTTTCTCTTTTTAAAAAACATTTTCTCAAGCCAGGCGTGGTGGCACGTGCCTGTAATCCCAGCACTTGGGAGGCTGAGGCAGGAGGATCGATGAGAGTTCGAGACCAGCCTGGGCTACCAAAGTGAGCTCAAGGCCAGCCTGAACTGCATAGAAAGTGTCTCAAAAAGAAAAAATTCTCTGTCTCTGTCTCTGTCTCTGTCTCTGTCTCTCTGTCTCTGTCTGTCTGTCTGTCTGTCTGTCTGTCTGTCTCTCTCTCTCTCTCTCTCTCTCTCTCTCTCTCTCTCCTGTCTTTAGTCTGAGTATCAAGTGAGAGAATCATACTCCTAAAGTATTTCATTAGGCTTCTTTCTTCCCTAATGTTCCCAGTGGTAACTAACCACAATGCCCCTACTTTCTAGGTTATGGAATTGGAAAAGTTACAATTATGTCTACAACTAGTCAGCTTATAGAGGAGTATATAGTGAGCAATAAAAGGTGAACATTCTGCTATGAGTTTTCATTACGGGGATATAGCATCTCTCACAAGAACAAATAATCATCTCACTGCTATTCTCTTAAATTAGCATAATGAGTTTGTATGGGAAAGATACTTCTAACCATCTTTATAATTATTTATTTATGTTTTATGTATTTAGTAGAGGGTCTACAGGGTTTCATTACACAGATTGAGCTAATGATGATCCTACTGTTTTCAACCTCTCACGCACTGTGATCCCAGGTGAGTGCCACCACGCCCAGTCTCAGCTGTGGTCTCAGCACTCCCAAGGGCAGGGCTGGCACACAACTCTGGGGGATCGACCCCGCTGCCTAAGCAGGCACTTTAACCTGTTGAGCTACCTGGCCATCCTTTTATTTTTAATTTATAAATAAGACCTATATTATATCAGAGAATTGCAAATAATTTTATTATACAGGGATCTATGAAAGAATAGACACATGCCTTAAGTTTTGCATTCTTTAAGCATCCAAAGAACTTGGAAAAGTCATATTTTAGGGAATCCAAAAGCAATCTATTTAGAATTAAATTTACATAAAGTAAATAAATGAACATGTTTGAAAGCAGTAACATTTGTGCTTTAGCAATAACACTTAATGTTTAGCTGGCTAACAATTAAAGAAGTTTGATTTCCCTGAAAAATAGTATTTATTTAAACTAATTAATGTAATTACAGTTGTATAGGAAATTTCCATTAAAGAAGATGAGATCATGAAGTCATAAAATGCTAATTTTCACCAGAATGCCATAAAACTAGACTTATATACATTAGTATGAATATTCAGACTTGCACACTTATTTTAGGTTTTTAACACAGCATACCTGCACTGAAACAAAATACTTCCTTCTTATTTGCATTTTCAGTAATATGTTACAGTAATCAAAAATTTAAGTTTCCATGAAAATAGAAATATCCACCTCTTAGATATTAAATAACGAACACATTGCACTGTGACAGTAGCTAAGATGGCAAAATATGTACAGCGAAACTAAACATTTATGTTCCATTCATTATTCACAAATCATTTACGATTTAGGATTTTGTCTGTGTACTAAATATTTACTTGGGAAACATAAAGATCAATACAATGTCCTACTTACATTAACATAGAACTATAGCACAACACTGAAATTAAAAGCAACCAGAAAACCATTTTTGAAAGTATACAATGGGAAGTAAAATGAAACCTGTATGAAATGAACAGCAAAACTATCCAAGCGATCTGCTAGAAAAAGGGGTTACCCTCCACCTAAGATGGCTCTGTGGGATCTAGTAAGACTCACTCTAAGCAGAACACATATTTTTGGAGAAGAGGAATACAGATATAAATCATGGCAATAATATTCACAAATAATTTAGGGTAGTTCAGACAGGCCTCAAACTTACTGTATATAGCTGAGGCTGGCCTTGAACTCATGGCAATCCTTCTGCCTCAGTCCCCTAAGAGATGGGGTTACAGTCCTATGCCAGCATACCTGGCATGTTTTCTTGATTGTCATCACAGAATTTGATTTTCCTCACCTTTAACTTATAAATAATTCTATTAATTTATTTTGGGTTTTTGGTAAGTATGCATATTTAGTACATATTGCTTCTCATAATTTGGAACTAATTTGGCATGGTTATTAGCAATATTCTTATTTTATTTTATACCTTTTTGTATATCTCTACATATTTTCTACATTTCTACATTTAAATATTTAAGATTGTTAATAAAATTATAATCATAACAAAGAATAGCACTTTTTTTTTTTTTTTTTGCGGAACTGGGGATTGAACTCAGACAGTTGAGCTTGCCAGGCAAGCTTTTATTCTGCTGAGCAATCTCCCCAGCCCCAAGCAAGAATATCAGTGGTGGCACACGCCTGTAATCCCAGCACTCAGGAGGCTGAGGCAGGAGGATCGGTGTGAGTTCGAGACCAGCCTGGGCTACAAAAGTGAGTGCAAGGCCAGTCTGAACTGCATAGTGAGACCCTGTCTCAAAAAGACAAAAAAATAAAAAATAAAAAGTAAATCTCAATTTAGTTGAACATCCATTTTTTTCAGTTGATTGACTTTATTATTATTATTATTTTTTAAGGAGCAAAAAGGTCCTTACTTCCCCCCTTACTGAGGGGAAAGAAAGCTTCTGTCTGAAAGGAATAGGAGGAGGGCCTCAAGAGGTTGTTCCCAGGAAGCTGTCTTCTCCAGGGACTTTTATAGAGGAAAACCATGTGGTGAGGTGGGTCTAAGGTGCTAGGAATATGGGAACTCCCTTAGGTAAGCATGAGGTGAGAAAAAGCTGTGGTCAACTAAGGAGATTGCACGCAGCATTGCTCAGGTAAAATTGATTAAATTCAGTATCAAATGGGGAAGTGAGTCAGGTAGCAAGCTGGCATGAATATCAGAGAGTCTCTTCCTCTTGAGGGTTGGGTTAGTGACTCATGTAGGCCCTTTCAAAGTGATTAATACCTGTTTAGCATATCATTCCCTGATGCTCATCCCTAGGGAAGTATATAGCTGTGTGTCCTCTTTTGTCTTGAGGTGTGGCCCATTATGGGAGTGTTTGTCTCTTCCAAGTTGCAAAGCCACCTTGTCTTCCATGTTGTCTCCTTGATGGCCTGGCCCTGTCTGACTGCCTTTAATATTTCTATCTAATTCAGCTGCCTGCAACATTCCCACTGAAGAAGTAACCCAAACTGCTGTGAGGGAATCATGGGAATGACTGCTCTGGCTTCTTCAGGCTGAAAGGGATCATACTTGTTGGTCAGCAGTCAGAGACACTCTCCAGGGGTTCTACCTAAAGGTCTTCAGTAGACACCAGGCATTTTCATCTTGGGTAAACATATAGCTTTGAGTCTGGAGGAGACAAAATGAAGTCTTCAGAGGACTTACTCAGATTGATGAACCAGATTGGAAGGATATAATGTTAATCTTAAACAAAGTTTTGACTTCTGGTAAAGGGCAGTATTACAAGCTGCTATGACATTTTGAGATAAATATGATGTTGTTAACTTTAAGTAGCCAGGAGATAGATAACCAGTGGAAGTACAAGTTCCCACTTGAGCCCAAATAGTCAGACCCTTGCTGACCTAGTAGCCCTCCAGGTAGGAGACTGGAAAAGACTTTTCTTTCAAGTGTGTATCTTGAAGGTCTAAGAACTAAAACCAAGCCTTCTAGTTATTTTAAATTTTAACAATTTATCAACAGAAAGATGAGCACCCCTCTTTGCTTAGAATCTTTGGTAGAGGATCTGGTAAAGCATACTTCTCTAGATCCCAATTTAATAGAAGGACAGATTATTCTTAGTGATAAGTTCATTACTCAGTCCAGATCTTAGACAGGAGCTACAAAAGCTAGCTTTTTCTCCAGACAACTCATTTGATACTGTAGTGAAAACTTCTTTAGTGTCCTATAATCAGGACTGGGAGAAAACCAGAGAGAGAAAACAAACAGATCAAAAATGGCTGCCATTATCATGGCCGCAAAAACAGTCTGATTCTCTGGGCTCCAAGAAAAGCTTAATGACAATGAGGTTAATCTGCTACTGTTGTCAGAAGCCAGGCCAGCATAAGAGGGATTGCTTTAAGAGGCCCACAAACCATGCGCTGACTACCAAGGCAGTCACTGGAAGTGAGACTGCTCTCTAACAGGCAGGTCCTTGAGTTCAGACTCAGCTTCCCAGGTGGTCCATTGGGACTAAAAGAGGCTGAGCCTGCCACCTTTCTCTGGCAAGACTGTTATCTCTACCTGCCATCTCCATGGAGAAGCCCTGAGTAATCATGACTGTACAGGAAAAACCCTAGGCTATTGCTGGACACTGGAAAAGGTCTTTGTCCTCAAACTCTGACCTTCCTTCCAGTCATCCATCTCAATAGAAACAGACTTTAAAAGACACCTTTCTTTAACTGTCACTGAGATACTGCAATACATATTCAGATTCCTTACTAATCAAAATGATATACAGACTGACTTTTTTTTTTACAAATACAATATATATTGTTCATGTGTAAGACTTAAAGAGGTATTTCACTAGTTAAAACAGATCCCCAAGGACAGATAAAATCCCATCAGCCTAAGAGTTCTAAAGGAACTGGCTACATGGTGTCCAATAGCTTTGAGCCTATAGATAGGGCCAGGTCTTATATTTGTGACATAAAACTCAGAGCCACAGTGTTAAAAGGAGAAATCCTTCAGTGTCCCTTGCTTACAATGGAGGCCATATATCCCAAACACTGAATGGAACATTGGTTTGAATAAATGCTTTATATTTTTTGAGTATGTAAGCCTGGTTGATTTCTAACGTAACTTAGGTACTTCATGCTGATAGTTAATTCAGGTGTGACCTCTCTTTAACTAAAGCTAGAGAGACTTATAGTAAACTGTCAACACCATAAATAAAGAGGTCTAAAAACCAATTGGGCTACAATTGCTATTCCTTTAAAAAGTTTATTCATTTACCTGTTAACTAAAATGTTCTTGCTTAATTATGCATGCTCTAATTTCTCAGAAAAATTATTATTTCCTAGAAGATAGCAAAACCCAGGTAATCATATAGGTAACAGCAAATAAGCTTGATTACTTTTATATTCCTTTTATGGGAATCCACCAAATTTTGTCTATTATGGCTTTTTTTTAAAAAAAAAACTTTATTTATATAGCCAGCTCTGTCTGCCCTGGGTGGGGCTGGCAGAGCCCATGGTGCCAGGGATCAAACCGTGGTCCCCGAAGTTGCCTAACTTTGCCTAAGCAGGTGCTTTAGACCACTGAGCTATCTTAATGGCTCTATTGTGACTTTAGCACTTGAAGTTAAAGTTCTTTTTTGAGTCAGACAGAAGCTTTTGATAGGTACTCAAGATATTCATATATGGAAACATTCAATATACACATATCATGACCTACATTTAATGGAATATATTATGTTTGACTATCAAGCTTGCAGAGTTACATCATTCTGTGATATTGCTGTGGGATGTTTCACTATGTGAACATAATATCAATTATTTAGCAATTTTTCTGTAGTAAGCTTTATACATCACTTCATTTTTCAGTTTCTGTAGCAAATGATGCTGTCATCAATACTTTTCTATAGTAATGTTTGCAAATATATGCCATATCCCTGCAGAATTGTTAGAAAAGGAGTTATAGAGAGTTGCATATTTAATATTTGAAAAATATCACATTATATTAAAAGTCAACACTTTTATCCATTGATATTCTTATCAAATGTATTCATGATTGATGGCAATGTATTTTTAAAATGATACTTCATATAAGTAGGTATTCATTCTCTTAGAATTTGTTCCATATATGGTATAAAATATGACTCAAAAATAGTGTTTTCCCCAAATATGTGAATGTGAAAGGATAGAATCATTTGTTCATTACTTATCCTTTCTTGTGCAATTTTATTATAGATGAGGTTAGTCAAAGTCCTTCACTGAAAACAGCAGAAGCTTACTTGGGCCAGTCATTACAGAAAGGGCTTTGTCTTAGGAAGTTAGGCAACTTGGAACATTGGGATGTTACAGAAGTTGATGAGAACAAAGCTTTTAGGGTCCTTTCTGACCCACTGTTCACTGCCCATACTAACATCAAGCTCAATCAACCCACCTTAGAACAGTGTGACATCGGGTCTACCCAAGCTACCAAAAATTGGAACCTGTTCACTCACATAGATTGGATCTGGCACAACATCTCTTGTAGGTGGATATCAATATTATGAAGCTGATTTCCAGGTTTGTATTCTAGGTACCATGGGGGCTAAGGACACTATATTTTTATGTATAAGATGTTATCAATTGTAAGATGCACAAATATTTCATGAAGCAAACATAAGAATAACTTGATCCTTGATCTCTGAGGTAATGTTGTTTTTCAGTTAGAATTTTTTTATTTTGTAGTTATTAAAAAGGAAAATATCTAGGATTTACTTAGAACAAATATGTTACATGTTTAATTTTCTTATGAATATAAACAAAAGCAATGATATTCAAAGTGATTTTGCTTAAACTTCTTCATTGAAGGAGTCCCTCCTCCTTACGATAATCATGATGTCAAATAGGGAAATTGTGGCAGAGAAAAATTTTCTGAGAATGTAGACAACATCTTGAGGAGAGATTATGAGTCATACCACTCCTTCCACAGTCACACTTCAAAATAGGATTCTACCCAAGTGGAGAAAAGGGTGGAATGATTCCCTGTTCATTTGATTCACTTTCCCAATCATTCTACTGGAAATAACTTACATTAACAATATTTCATTAGGTGGCAATAATGATATAGAAAGAGGTCTATGCAGGGTATGGCAAGAAATCCAAACTCTGGGGACATCGGGAGTCTAGTTCAGGGTCATCATTCATAAGAGGGCTGTCCTGGTTAACTCAGACAACCTCTGCATGCAGAAAGCCCAGAATTTCACATTTGCTATCTGTTGGCAAGAAAAGAGACGATAATAAACAGAACACCTTTTCATAGATATTTACAAGTGGATAGAATATATGTATGAATAGGGAAGGAAAATGCACCAGAAAGAAGATGATCAAATAAATAGCAGAGAATATTTCTGGGGAAGGCACAGAGAAAGGGAAAAGAAAAGGGAGGTTTGATGAGACTTTATTCTTTATTTATGAAATTTATCTTTGGATATTTTATAAGGACAAAGAATAATGAATCCCTTATGTGGCTAAAGTATTCATAAATATTTCTGTGAAGCAGTAGATTAGCACTATAAGACGTCAGCTGAGGGTTTCTTGCCCACTCCAATGGAGTTATCAAGGTATGCTGCCAAAAGCCGTAATTCCATGGGGGAACTGCTCATCACCAGATTTGAGAAAGTAGCTCTACCACAGTCCCGGGGCTTCCTTTTGTATTCTCATATGTGATCCAAATTGTATGAGGTAGACTGATTCATAGAGATTGATAACTCCTGCATCCTTTTGAAGATCCATTCACAAGACAGCTATGATGGCAGTACAAACTTTTCTGCAGAGTTCACGTAGGAATTGAGGAGTTAGTCACATACAATCAAAAACTGCCTTATCAATTCTGTTTTTACTTTACTGGTAATATCCTATCTTGTTTCTCTTCTTACACACTTGAAGATTCCTTAGATTCTCTTTCTCCCCTCCAAATCCTCAAGTTCTATCCTTCTGTTTGCCTTAATTATCTTCCCCCGCCACTGTCCAAATGTAAACGTCTTAAGGTGCTTTGCAGAACAAGGTAATGAGCTTACATTGAAGTCACTGTGATAGGTGCAAATTATCTGTAATAGTATAAATTTCTCTAGGAAATAAAATATGTCATAGTTCTAAAATCCTTTCTGATTTAAAACTCATTGCCTTGTACTTGCAGTTTGTTCTTGTAGAGTTTCATTAATCACAGGGCCCTCCATTCCAGGCAGTTGGAGAAAAGGCTCTACTTCATGTGCTGTCTGCATCAAAATGGAGTCAAATTTGCATAGACCCTATTTTCCCAATGTCTTCCATTTCTGCATAGTTTTGTTCTGTTGGGAATCATGAAGTTATTTTCCTATCTTCCTTATCCCAAATTATCTCCAGTTACTATGGTAATTTATGGAAACATTCACAGTTCTTAGACATGCATATGCCTGTAACATCCTACTCCAAATTCCTTCCTCAGTGACTAACATGAACCAAGTCAGATTTTTCAAATTAAGTTCCATAGCACCTGGTGATAGAGCTCTTGGAATTATCTCTCTCTTTTTTTTTTTTTTTTCAGGACTGGGGTTCAAACTCACGACCTTGCACTTGCCAGGCAGGCACTGGTGCCACAGAGCTATCTCCCCAGCCCCCTCTTGGAATTATCTCTGATTCAAAGTATATGTAAAGTACTATTGAGGTAAGCATCATCTGTAATAAAAACCTGATCATTCAAGCAATGTCATCTGTATTTAAAAGAAGCAATAAAACTGAATAAAAGCAAATAATCTTGCTGTGTGTGTGTGTGTGTGTGATGGATTGTGTCTAGTTGTCTCCCTAAAGCTTCATGCAGTGATGCATAAACTTCTACAGTTTGTGCATAATTCATGATCTAATGTGGGGATTATGGGAGTCAGTGCTATACTCATCCTGGACCAGATAGCCTGAATACAATATAAGGGAGGGAGAGAAGCTCATCAGCCTCTGTCACAACCACTACTACTCCCTTTAGTTGTTGCTGTTTTCCACCACCATGAACTGCTACCCTCTTCCATATGCCACTATGATTTAGAACCAGCTGAATATGGACTGAAGCCTCCACAAACTGTGAGCTAAATAAGCCTTTCCTTCCTTGATTTTAAGTGTTGGGTATTTTGTCTGAGCAACAAGAGAAAAGTAAGTGTAACACACGGTGGTGAAATAATCATAGAATGAATGATTGAGAACTATACACTTATTATGGTTTCTGTCTAGTTGTCCTCCAAAACCTCATGCTGTCATGGGGCAGCTTCTGGAGATGTGATTGTTTCTTGATCTTATGCTGGATTATGAATGCTAGTGCCTTGAGGCAGAAACTCTGCATTACAACGTAAGGAGGGGAAGCAGGTTGGCTAACTGTCTGAGTTGTCACTGCCTTTGCTCTTTGCTCTTTGCTGCCACCATGAATAGTTGCTCTCTGCCTTCTGCCCCTCTGCCTTGGAGCCAGTTGAGTATGGACTGAAACTTCCACTGACTGTGAGCTAAATAAATCTTCTCTTCCTTCGTTTTGGGTATCAGATATTTGTCCCAACAATGAAAGAATAACTGAGGTAGCAGTGAAGATGAAAAACCAATACTGTTAACAAGCTGAAAAAAATCAATAATCAAACTCTAGTAAGTCTGATTTATATATTCTAGGACTTGAATGAGTCTCATGGTCATAATACCAGGTAGGAAAACAAATTATAAATGAATAAACATAAGTTTCAAAAACACATTAATTTAAAATATAAAAACTTAAAATTTATGATAGTACATCTATTAGGTGGTACAACTAAGTAAAGGTATAAGTGCAATATACTCTAAATTGGGAAAATTATTTTTTAAGAGGAAGTAGGCTGATAGGATTGAGGAAGGATATGAGAAAATGTTCAGACTTTATGAATAATTTACTCCTTAAATTCATGGTTATGTATATATTTTTATACCTTTATTCTTCATGGCTCATACATTTATAACTTTTTGTATACATTGATATTTTATTATACAGTGAGATAACTATAAACACCTGTGCTATATTGTATTCATCTCAGCTGCCCAGTTTTGGACTGGGTCTTCAAATTTTGGAAGCCTTATTTTTAAAAATTCTTTATATGTCCTAGATAGGAGACCTTTGTTTGAAGGACTCTGTGCTATAATTTTTTCCAGTTTATGGGTTTTCTTTGCACTCTGTTGGTGATTTCTTTTGATGTGCAAGTTTTTTGAAACTTTTCAAAAAGATGAGTCTGCAACTGTTGATTCTTCGAAGTATTTCCCATGCACACGACTGTAGTTGTGTGCATGGTGATAGGCATGGGTCTATTTTAAGCCTTTGGCATGTCAATAGTATTTGCAGCACCATTTAAGAAGCAATCTTTCTTTCAATGAACAAGTTTGGCCCCTTTGTCAAAGATAATGGGGCTGTGTGTGTTTGTAGTTGGGTCTACATCTTCTAACTGTGCCACTGATCCTAGGGTCTGGGGTTTTTGTTTGTTTGTTTTGTTTTGCCAATACAATGCTAATTTTATCACAGTAGCTTTGTAGTATAATTTCAAGTCAGGGACTATGATGCTCCTTGCTTTTCCTTTTTCTTTTTTTTTTTAGAATTTTTTATTTTATTTATTTATTTTTTTCTTGTTTCAGAACCATTGTTTGTTTATTCACTCATTTCTATGGCTGGCTCAGCCCACCCTGAGGGTAGGGCTGGTGCAGCATGTGGTGCCGGGGATCGAACAGCAGTCCCTGAAGCCGCCCAAGCTTTCCCAAACAGGGGCTTTAGATCACTGAGCCATCCTGCCGGGCCCCATCCCTGCCTTTCCTTTGTTATCCAGAACTGATTTCACTATTCTAGGCCTTGTCTGATTCCAGATGAATTTTAGGAACATTTTTCTAGATCTGTGAGTTATAGTAATGGTATTTTAATTGGCATTGTATTGAATCTATATGACAATTTGGAGAGTAAGGTCATTTTCACAATATTGGTTCTTCCTATCTTGGAGCAAGGAATATCTTTCCATTTTTTGAAATCTTATTTGATATTTTGATTTTTACTTGTAAATCTTTAATTATTTTGTGAGATTGATTCCTAAATATTTCATTTTGCAGGGTGTTATTGTGAAAGGTGTGGTTTCCATAATTTCTCTTGATTTTTGAGTGTTGACTTTGTATTCTGCTATGCTATTGAATTTGTTTATTAAATCTACAAGTATCTTAATGGAGTTTTTAGGATCTTCTATATACCGTACCATGTTATTTGCAAATAATGATTATTTCACTTCTTTTCCAATCATTTTTCTTTTTTATTTCTCTTGTCTAAAGATAAATTCATGGCTTTTGTAGCTAAGTGGATGCAGCTAGAAACTATATTGGTAAGTAAGATATATAGGATGCACATGTGCAAACATATTATCTCTCTAGTGTTAGAACTAGAAAGAGTGATTAAAATTTAAAAGGTATAATAAATACTGTGACCGAAAAAAAATGTGTTAAATGCGAAGGGAAAACTGGGATAAGGAAAAGGACAAATGGAAGATAGGATAAACATATATTTAGGGATATGGTTTAGATAATTGTATTGTCAGTTTCTGCTGGTCTTTTTTCTTTCTTTCTTTCTTTCTTTTTTTTTTTTTTTTTCTTTTTGAAACAAGGTCCTTACTATGCAGTTCAGGCCTTGAGCTCACTTTTTTATCCTCAGCTTGTCTTGACCTCCCACTGATCCTCCTGCCTCAGCCTCCCAAGTACCGGGATTATAGGTGTGCACCACCATGCCAGGCCCTCTGCTGGTCTTTTGAAAGGGGCAGTTAATGCTTAAAATTTTTTTACATTTTATTTTTTTCTTTTTCTTTTGAATTTCTTACAACATTTTTGTTGTTTTGTTCTTGCTTTAAAAGAATCTTGCACATTCATATCTGGTAGCCTGAGCAACTAATTTGAACATAGCGTCATGTAATACAGCAATCACTGTTGGATTTCTATGACTTTGTTTAGTGAAATTTTGTATAATTTCTAATACTTTTTTCTTTTAATCTATTTTGTGTTCTTTAAAAAATAAAAAAATAGTAAATCCTGTCTTTCATGGCCTTTCTGCAGCCATTTATTATTTAATTACTTACCAGTTACTACTTACCACAAGATTACTTAAGTTAATGCTGTCTGCATAATGTGAATATTATAGTCAACCAGGAAGAAAAAAATAAAACAAAGTTTCTTATGTGGGAACAGAAAGAATTTATGGAGGAAAACTTAATACTTCTAAAGAGCCATCTGCATATTTTTATATTTCTGTTGACTTTGATATCTTCCTGAACAAATTCAGAACACATCAGAATATGATATAAGGCTAAAGAAAGAGAAAAATGATACTACAGTAGTACTGAAATGTATTCTATGTTATTATTTCTATTTCACTTTTATATTCAATCTGGATTTTACAGTCTATTTTCTTAATTCAAATCCACCATGTCTTCCAGTAAAACCTTAAATTTCAGGTTTCTAACTGATGGGTTCATGACCTCTAGCTGCTCCAAAATTATTGTATAAAATTTTTAACTCCATAAGTGTACCAAGTGTGTGAGATACTATGTTTCTTGGCTTTATAACTATTATTAACTATTATATGTATTCAGATGCTATTAGACATGGATTCATTTGAAGTTTTTAAATTTTCCATCATTTTTAGAGAGTGAAGTGTGCATTTTAAATTAGATGTCGCATATAGAAACACAACAGTTACAATAGGATAGCAACACAGTTTCATTAGCTTCCAAGGGTCCTTCCCAAGTAACAAAACTGTAGCAGTTAATTAATAGTGAATATATTGTTCCTTGTCTGCCTAAGGATATGTTATTAATGATTTCTTTTTTATTGATTTCCGAGGCTCCCAGAGTCAATGACTGTTTATTTTTATTTGCTTATTATTTTTATATGTTTAGGACAGGGTCTACAGAGTCTGTGGGGTCTCACTACATAGATCAGATTCTGAATGACTGCTTATTATATGATGTCATTTAGGTCTCGAAGTGGCTTCTGATTGCAAGTTTTTTCTTGATCTACAGAAGAAATTTCCAAAAGGATCATGTAACACTTCTCATGTGAAGACTCTTGAGTCATAAATGCAATGCATGATCAGGCAGTTGACTGGTTGCTGTTGCTGGTGGCAGTTAAAGAAATTTGTAACAGCATAGATTCTTCATGAAATATTTGGCATTTGATGCCCTGCAACCTGTATCAAACTAGCAGGTTGTTTCTTCATGAACAAGACACTAACATAGCCCTGAAGAGAGACAAGATGAAGGTGATAGTGATTGGAAGTTGCTTGGTCTATGGGGGAATCAACATCCAGGAAGACTTGTTACAAAGTAGAAGTAGAAGCCAGAAGGTGCCGCTGTGCTGGGCCTGGAAGGAGAGCTGACATCATGATACCTCCCCAAATAAAATTTGACCGTACTCCAGGGAACCGACGCTTAGATAAAGATAGCGGTATATGTCAGGAAATGGCCCCTGATCCTGGAACGCTAAAGTACAGTGGTTTTGCAGTTTTCTAAATCATTTGTTTGCATTCTAAAAATCATTATTATTATTTTTACCTTAGTATTTATTTTAATCAAATACTGTTATGTGTATATAATAAACTTACATGCACTTTACCTTTATATATTCACAACAAGAAGATCACATACACACTGGTGTTTTCCCCAACTGAATCTTCATTTTAAGTAAACCTACAAAGCATATATTGAAATGAACATATCTGGCAAAGTCACAGACATCAAGCAACATCAGTGCTGTAGTATTAAAAAAGTAAATAAACTCAAGATGTAGAAGCAGTAGCCTGATCAGTGACCCCTTTTCTGAAGAACAACTCGCCTCCGAAAGGCTTTCCCAAGAAGCACAATGCTACTCCTCAGAAGAGTTTACTCACTGGGCTGTGGGCTCATGTCACACAGTAGACCTTCACAGAGGAAAATGTCATAGAAATGCATTATTTTTGGTTTTTAAGAAAACTTCAATAGCAATATATTTACCATAGCTTCAAATATCCAACATTTTTCTAGTATTTTAAATCAAAGATGTAGAAACTTACAGTTCTTTATAAAGAACTTTCTTCGTAGCACAGCTATAGTTCTCTTTAACACATAAAAATGCTCCCTTTGTGCTATATCCTTACAGATAAACCTAATATACATAAAAATGAAGAGTTCAGATTCTGCAGTAAGCATTATCCAATCTTGCCTTCTGGTATTAACCTGAATATAGCAAATTTGCAAAGCATTCACTTAGTAGTTATAGTTGAATCAAGCTTAAAAGACATGAGTTTTCAGCAAACGTGACCTTTATGAGCTTTAGTAGTGTCCTTGGAACCCAGAAGTTCAACTGAAGACCCTGTTGGTGAGGACATGTGGAGTGATGGAAGTCCACACATAGAGGAGGAGGCACACCCTGCTGGAAGTAATCTTGACCCACACTGCTGGACACAGCTATGAATGTGGCATTGCGCTGTACCAGCTAGTCAGGGTCATCATAATGTACAAGGAAGCCAAGCAGATCATCAGGTGGCAGAAGAAGTAGCTGTACTGTACTCCCTGTTTCTCATTGTCCACAGCCTGCTAAGGCTGCCTGTCTTCCTCATCACTGGCAGCTGTAACATGAAAGATCACACTCACTCCCTGAGAGGGTCAGCTTCTTCACTGGGCTGGAAGTGCGGATGCAAGAATATATAAGGCAGATAGCAAAGAGAAATACTCCCAAAGTACTCTCTGCATACAGAAAGCACCCATTCTTTGGAGGAGCTGAAATAGGGATCATAGCAGTTGTGTTTGCAGAGGCCACAGTTGTTGTAGCTATGTGCGCAAAGATGCTCAAGAGGCTGGGGTTGCAAGAACTGTCAACTTCACTGGTCATGGCTGACCATGTGAGGTACAGGGTGTAGAGAGTGATGACAGAGGACTGCGGGAGGTCAGCACAAGGCTGCTGTTCCTGAACTTTTGGGAGGATTGATATCACAGATACCACAATGCACAGGATCAGGTTGATGCTGATGAATTATTTTTCTATTCAGCCATCTGGCTTGGTGTAGTGTGTGTAGAGTAGCCCAGCAGAGATGATTGACAAGACATCAACTAAGCTTGTAAAAGAAAATAAAGCAGCATACAAGACTCTGGGGTTTCCTTCTTCCATGTTATTTACCTATGCTTCATTCCAAGAGTGAGCCATGTCTACCAAGAGCACCAGTTGGAAGAGGATGCATAAGGCAGCCCCCTGCTAGGCCAAAACCAATCAAGACCGAAGTGAAAGTGCCTTCAGGGATGTAGAAAAATCCAACCATGATACCAATAATGGTGGCAATTTTGAAGAACCAAAACCCATCGTGTATTGCTGCACTGGGATCTTTACTTGTTTTTACATTAATCATGAGTAAACAGAAAACAAAGAAAAAGATGATCAATGCAAAGTTGGTCTAATATACAGCTTTATAGACAACCACCACATTACAATCTTTATCTGCCTTTGGACCAGCCGTGTTGATTTTAAATTCCCTGACAGAATCCAGGAATTTTCTTCAGCTCAGTTTTGTACTTTCTGTTCACATAACTGACAGCACTTTGCCCAGGAGGATAGTGATAGCAGAGATGACTCTAGTCACAGTGGAGTTCCCTTTGGGAGAACAACCACACACCAAGCACAATGTACTGTCAGAGAGGCATGGGACCCAGCTGGAGAGGGAGAAGATACCTAGCACAGCACCCATGGTGAAAATATTAGATACCTGACATTATAATTTTCCCCTGATAATGACCATAATAGATTCTATAAAAATTACTCTTATTTCATTTTCTCATTAACCCTTCATTGAGAGGATAAGAAAATAAAATCAGATAAAAGCAGATAGTAGGAGCCAAGAAGGAGAAGGAGAAGGAGAGAAACAGAATGGAATGAGAAAGCAAGATGTGCTGGAAAAGAACATTGCCGGCTGCCGGGCTGGCATGAGCCTACTTGGTTAGGTTTGGCATAAAAAACTACTTAGGAAATGGCAGCCATACAAGAAGGAGATAGAACCGATTTTAAAACACACGGTCAGCTCCAAAATCGACCAAGGAATTACTTAATGCATTCAACCAAGTGTAAGATGTGATTTTCCAAAAAATACTACTTATAAACACCATTTCCATTGGTGATAATGTGTAAATTGTTCTCTAGAGCCTTTGCTCCTAGTTGGAATGACTGCTTAGGAAAAGGAAAACCAGTTTGCCTAAGGATTTGATTCCATCCCATACGGTATGTTTTTGTTGTTGGATGCTCACTTTATTAAAAACATTATCTGATGCATAATGGTGTTATTTTTAATGCTTTTTGTGATGTAATACTTAAAAGAATTCCTGGTACCAGCAAATGA
Organism: Myocastor coypus; assembly: GCA_004027025.1. Classification (NCBI taxonomy): domain Eukaryota; kingdom Metazoa; phylum Chordata; class Mammalia; order Rodentia; family Myocastoridae; genus Myocastor; species Myocastor coypus. The sequence goes on from PVJA010009870.1 coordinate 26,163, forward strand.
ATTAGCATCCTGTTTGCCAAGAACAGTCTGCATTGCAGTAGCTTCTAGAGGAACTCATTTATAAAATGTTTTCATCAGAGGGAGGATTTCTCTAAATTGAGATAGATTTGAGAAATACGAGCTTGTAAATTCAAATTGATTATTGCTTTATGTGAGAGAATATTTCTCCTGCATGACATTATATTATTATAATACAAGGATAATATAACTTGCATATATTAGCTTTCTAATTGTGAAGCTATGCCAACCATAAATTCAGAGTTTAGTATAAGTTATTTTTATTAGTAAGCTGTTGATAATCTAGTTTTTCTTTTAAGAGACTATAAAATCCCAACCTTAGATGTATGTATATATGTATGTATGTATGTATGCATTTATTTATTTGTCTTTTTGAGACAGGGTCTCACTATGCAGTTCAGGTTGGCCTTGAGCTGACTTTTGTAGCCCAGGCTGGTCTCAAACTCACACCGATCCTCCTGCCTCAGCCTCTCAAGTGCTGGGATTACAGGCATGAGCCACCCTGCCTGGCCCTTAGATGTTTTTTAAACATTAGGGTATTTCAATGATCAAACTTGTTATTCTATCTTCTGTCCGAAAACAGCAAGACGTTTCACAGCCTTTAAATCATGACTAAACTAAAATGAATTAATTTTGAGGAAGCTCTTAGACAATGTTAAATATGGTAAAAATATGAAGGGAGAAGGTGAGGATTCATAGGTCCATGCACGATAATAGCAAGATGGTTCTGAGGCGTTGGGGCAGAATTCACCCTGAATAGATGTTCAGATGGATTAAAACGTGCCTGAGACGGTGATGCGCACCTTTGGGACAATTTGCACAACAAGCTATAGTACAGTGACGTAACGATGTGTTCTCTGTCTGCGTTGAACAAACAGCACATCCGTGAGCTTCTCATTGCCTCTTTCTGTATCTCATTTATTCACCTGCAATAAAAGGAACCAGGTGCTTGCTATTAAGAGCTTTAACAATGCAGAACAGCGAGGCTTACCAAGACCTCCTAGAATGGAATTAAGATGTAACAAGGTGATTCCTTCATGTACAGAAGCTTGAAAATCATTGGTCTATATGGTCTTTACATTGTGCAAAGCTGTCTTTCTTGAAGTCCAGAACTCTCTTCTCTGCAAATTCTTACTTCTGTTAGAGAAACACTGCGCTTGAGGAACTAGGCTAGTATTTTGTTGAAGTTGAAAGTCAGGCAAACAGGTTGACATTCTGGCTATTATATTCAGTTATTTTTTATATTATAGGTCACGGGCAGTGCTAGAGAATCAATTCAGCCTTATATATATACTAAGCAAATTCTCTATCATTGACCCACACACCATCCCAATAGTTACGTTGTGACTCTGGATGGCTAAGGTTCCTTGCCTTAATCACTAACTTCTTCTTTGGAAATCTTTCCCTTCTTCCTTTCAGCTGTTAGCTCCTATGGCATGCCACACCAAAGTGCAGAGTGATTTTATATTTCCTTTATAAATATCTACAGTTGCCGGGCGTGGTGGCGCACGCCTGTAATCCTAGCACTCGGGAGGCTGAGGCAGGAGGATTGGTGCGAGTTCGAGACCAGCCTGGGCTACAAAAGTGAGCTCAGGACCAGCCTCAACTGCATAGCGAGACCCTGTCTCAAAAAGACAAAAAAAAAAAAAAATATCTACAGTAAAAAAATTGCTGTAGAAAACAAGCTTTTCAGACATTTAGCCACAATTCCAAGTTGACTATAAAGTAGTGAAGAACAAAGCGTAAGGAAGATTACTTGAACGGTGTGCCTCAGTGTTGCCAATTCTCAGCCATACATGAGAAAAAAAGAAATGAGAAAGCTCACACATGTGAGCTCATTAAAGAAGAGATTAAGTTAAAGGCCTATGAACTTCATTTGCTACATAGATTCCAGGTAGGGACAATTCTTGAGTTTTGCATCATTTAGTTACCATTCCCTGTGTAAGGAGCATCCGATTAGTCTTGTTTTCTGTCTCTCCCTGTTCTATCTGCATGTATACATCAGCATGAGATTACCAGTACGGTTGTGTGTAAGGCAAACAAACATCCATAACTGGGTCTGGGTTCACACATCCTATATTAAAAACAAAAGTAATCTCATCAGAAGAAATAAAAGAAAAAATCATCCAGCACCCTGAGAGGCAAAGTCAGGAAGACTAAGTTTCAGCCTAAATGTGGGTGGACAATTTAGCAATTTTGAAAGACTCTTAAAAACAAATACAAGGCTGAGGCAGGAGGATCAATGTGAGTTTGAGACTAGCTGGGCTACAAAAGTGAGTTCAGGACCAGCCTGAACTGCATAGTGAGACCCTGTCTCAAAAAAACAAACAAAACAAAACAAAGCCCCAAACAAACAAAAAAACAAATACAAACTAAAAAGGACTGAAAGTGTGGCTTACTGTGAAGGCCTTGAGTTCACTCCCCAGTACCATACACATACAGATGATAAAAGAAAAGATAAAATTGTCAATATTACATATTAATATGTTCCTCACACATTTGCTAGGCTAATTAGCATATGTCACGCCTCTGGCACATAATTGAATTTAATATCTTGTATCTATAATTATTGCTACTCTTCCTATGAGTTTTACATGCCTGAAACTCTCTCCATTTATGTAAGCTAACAGATTAATGTAGCTAATATTGGTTTAAGAATGGATGTCTCCATCTCCTATGTTTCACTTTCAGAGGAAACTTTTAGAGGTGATTGTACATATGGGGAGAAGACAAAAAGGGGCTCGAGCAATGGTGTTTCTAGACAGGGACTTGAGTGAGAATCAGCAGCATCCCTGGATAGCCACATTATAACATAGAAAAAAAATATTAGTCAGATTTCCATCACTGTAGTGAATACCTGAGGACCAGTGCATGAAGAGAAAAGACTATTTGACTTACAGTTAGAGAGTTCAGCCATGATTGCTTGGCTCACTGCTATCAGGTTTCTGGTTGGATCCAAATGGCCTTGCTGAGGAGTGCATGGTGAAACCAGGCGACTTACCTCATGGCCTGACAGTGAAAGAGAAAGGAAGAGGAGGGATCAGAGTTCTGACTCTTTCAAGGTGCAGCCCTGATGTCCCAGAAATCTCCCATGAAGCCTCACCACTAAGCTTCCACTGCCTTCCAGCAATTCTTCACTGGGAAACCAAAGCTTTGCCATGGAGATTTTCCAAGGACATTCATAATTCAAACTGTAACCAGTAGTGTTCTGATGGCTTCTTGTGAGCAAATGCCTCAGCGAAAGCTCTAGATTTCTTTCTGTGGCTCCTGAGGAAGCAGACGATTTGTTTCAGAATGATTGTTGATCTCTGACTTAAGGTTTGAAAATATCAATTACTTGATCTTGTGTGTTCTATGTGTGTTCAACAGGGAGTCGAACCATCAGTATTTGCCACATACACAGCTCCTCTGGAAAATGCTGGTCTGGGCCAGGCTCCTAACCTATCCTAGCCATTACTGCCACTGCCACCCATGATTTTAGAACAAGGTACTAACAGTCATAGCCATGGTAAATTATACCTGGCCTATTTGCTCTCTGACTTCAAAACAGGCTAGTTTCTAAAATTTAGTATCTCACAACAAGGAGGCAAATGGCTGGTCTACATACTACATGTCTAATTTATTAAAAGTTACAAATCAACACTACAAATCAGGATTGTTTTAATGTTTATCATTTTTAAGTTAGTTAAAACATTTAATTATACTTACAAATATTGGAGATAAGGTACAACTATGCACAATTCTAAGGTTCAATATCTTTCTGGTTGCTAGTGGAAAAAGTACTTACTATGGCTAAATATTCTGCAGCTATATCACAATCACTTTCTAGTCACTAAGACAAAATAACCAACTCACACAACTTAAAGGAGGGGAGGCTTGTAAATTGCATGTCAATATGTAATATTGACAATTTTATCTTTTCTTTTGTCCTGATGTTTACTGTGCTTACAATTTTCAGCTCACAGTTTATAAAGGTTTCAGTGCACTGTGTTGCTAGCTCCAGGCCGAGTGGCATAGCCTAGGGGCATCACTGAGGAGAAACAGCTCATGGCATGGTGGAAAAGGCAGAGGCCCCACCTCCCAACAGGAAGTCAGCTATAAAAGCCAGATGCTTTTCTAAAGCCCATGCCATATATGAGCCTATGAGGCTCTTGGGAGGGCATCCAAATACCAACCATAATAAGTATTCATTTTCAACTGTTGAAAATTTCCAGAAGATAATGAGTTTCTCCATACTGAGACATAAAAGAAAACAATAAGACAGACCCCATTATTACTCCTGGGAAAATAACTTCTGATGCAAAGATTAATATCAAGAAAGAATTTACTGCATTAGGTTTTAATTAGGATGCGTAAGTGCACAACTTTCCCCAACTTTCTGAAGCAGTATCTTTTTCCTTTGGTCCTCACGTACTTTTCTTTTGAAAATATAAAGAAAAGGAGTGGAGAAGTTATTATTATTTTTTTCTCCATGAATTTGATTGTTGTGGGGACTCAGTACGCAGCACAGACAATGGTGATCCTTCTGCTTTCAACCTCCCCAGCACTGGGATTACAAAAGTTCACCACTATACCTGGACTCTGGCTGGCTCAGCCCACCCTGGGGGTGGGGCTGGCATGGCATGTGGTGCCAGGGATTGAACCACAGTCCCCCGTGCTTGCCTAAGCTTGCCTAAGCAGATGCTTTAGTATGCTGAGCTATCTTTCCAGCCCTGGAGAAGTTTTCTTATAAAATTTAAATGACATCAAAAGAGGGAACCTATCAGTTATGATTCTATGTCAAGCATTCAAAGGGTCCTGGTGTTTACTGTACTTTTTAGTTTTCATAGTCCTGACATGCACAGCTCTACAAATAGAAGGGCTCAGCATGGAAGTTTTACTACTGAGCTTAGGGCCAATAGTAAATAGGTCGTTTGGCAAATATTACAGACATTGTTGGCTAAAACTGCTTAATAAAACTACAGCACAGCAATAGAACTGTAGCACACCAGGCATATCCAAATCATCCCTTTCAGAAATTCTCCTTTTGGAAAAGCAGTGACTTATGTGACCAGAATTTCTGTCTTGTAATTGAAAAATATATTTCTCTGTAGCTATAAGGGCTCCTCTGTATAATAGAATTTACCAAGTTGGACCTCCATGAATACATTACTGATACACTTATTTTTGCTCTAACAATGCACACCGTGAGCTTTAATACAAATATATATCATTTTGAGTAATATGTGATTTTTTTTTTAATTACTAGGTGGCCTAAATAGAAGGTTTAATACACTACAAAAAGCTGTATTTCTCTACAAACTGTTTCACCTTAAGCTGAGTTATCTTGGATAAGCCATAAATAAACTAAAGTTTTAATTTTTTTTTTTTTTTGTCTTTTTGAGATAAGGTCTCATTATGCAGTTCAGGCTGGCCTAGAGCTCACTTTTGTAGCCCAGGCTGGTCTCGAACTCACAGCAAGCCTCCTGCCTCAGCCTCCGAAGTGTTGGAGCTACAGGCATGTGCCACCATGCCCAGTCCAAAATTTTCTTTTCTTTTTATTTATTTATTTATTTATTTATTTTGCAGTACCAGATATTGAACTCAGGACCTTGCACTTGCCAGACGCTTATTCCCCTGAACTATCTCCCTGACCCTCAATGTTCATTTAATGAAAAAGAGAGAGCTTATATCTATCCTTATGGCTGCTTCAAGGATTAGACGTATTCCTATATTTAGAAGGTGTTCAGTTAATTAAATATGAATCTTAATCCAAAAAGACAAGTCCAAAATTCAGAAATGTTTTTTGCCTATAATACATTTATAGGTCCTACTACTGCACAGTTATGCTATTTTTTTCTTTAAAACCTAGTTTTTTCCCTTCTCCAGTGTTTCTGAAAATGACTGTCTTGAAGCTGATGAGCACATAAGCGTGTGTGTGTGTGTGTGTGTGTGTGTGTGTGTGTGTGTGTAGCAGCTGATTCTTGATTTGGTAAAAGTTTTAGAAAGAGGCAACAGGAAGCCAAGGCTGGCTCCTGAGTCAGGCTTGTACCTAGGATCTGCCAAGCTGGGTGAGCCTGCAAATCTTCCATGGCTCAAGCAGAGGAAATTAGCTTTCAGTGGGAAGGAGCCTGAGGGTAGGAGTACAGAAACATACTTGCTATGTTTCTGAGATGCATTCTACAGAAAAGAAATGAGAAGCTTTATCAAGTCCAGCTGCTGCTTGCTCTAGTTTTGATGTTATTTTACTGGGTCCTATCATAGTTGGCAAATTGTATGGCTTCTAATAAAACTTTTGCCCTAAGATTTTCTTAAAGTTACTCTTATGATATTAAATTTTATGTTTCCTCAAAATATTTTGAGAGGTACATAGGGAGCAGAGATACTTAACAAGGTTGACATTTAATATCAAATATAGGGTAATGGAGAAAATGAAGTAAAACTGTTCAAAAGCAGATAGATAGATAGATAGATAGATAGATAGATAGATAGATAGATAGAAGATAGATGGATGGATGGATGGATTATATGGATAGATAGACAGACAGACAGACAGACAGAGACAGACAGACAGACAGACAGACAGAGTGCTGGGAATAAAACTCAGGACCTTACGTTTGCTAAGCAGGCTCTGTGCTGCTGAGATATTTCCAGTTCTTTGAAAGCATGGATTTGAAAATAGACTACTTTTTTCTCTCTCTCTTTCTCTCTCTCTCTCTCTCTCTTTCATTTTCATTCTCTTTCTCCTTTCTCTATTTTTGCCTTTTGTTTCCAGCCCCTGCTGGTAATTTTACTTTTGTTTTAAAAAATTTCCTGCAGTGTGTATAGTCCAATAGCTATACTAGTAGTGCATTATCAGCAGAACTGGCAATGTCAGGAGCTGATGACTTGAGCCTTTTACAGCTCAGCATATTAATATGGCTTTACTTTTTTTTTCATGGCTTTACTTTTTTTTAAATTTATTTATTTTTTCTTGTTTCAGAACCTTTGTTTGTTTAGTCACTAATTTTTATGGCCGGCTCAGCCCGCACCAAGGGCAGGGCTGGCGCAGCATGTGGTGCCGGGGATCGAACCGCGGTCCCTGAAGCCGCCCAAGCTTTCCCAAGCAGGGGCTTTAAGACCACTGAGCCATCCCGCTGGGCCCTCATGGCTTTACTTTTAATACCTCGTAGTTAGACTGTTCTGATGGATGATAACCCATTACTATTATGGAATACTGGATTATATATACAGCTACTTTCTCTTCAACGAGAAGAAAGATTTGTGCTAATGGTGTTCATACAAGATATCAGGTCTGCATCTTGTACTCTAAACAACTACTACAAAAACAACAATATGCAATGTATTAATTATTGTAACTGTCCTACTAACCTTCTGTGAAACGGTTGCACTGCTATTTCTTTCTCATTAAAATTAATTAAAAAAGAAAATTTTCCTGCTATGCCAGACCCTCCCCTGGGGTGCACTGAGATGGCAATTGAGACTGGGCATGGTGGCACACACCTGCAATCTCAGCCTTGGGAGGCAGTAAACAGGCAGATCACTACACACCTGATCTAGTAGTGAGACCATGAGCACCCTGTAGACCCTTTCATAAAATTTAAAAAATACGTCATTAGATGTTTGTGATATACAGCAGATACATTCACGGGGAGTCAACACAGATATACTCCATCTTACATCTTTGGCCTTTCCTCCTCCCACACTCTACTATACCCCACCCCATTCACATAAGGTCTATGTCTCTGTTTCTTATCACACATCGATATTTTCTTTTGCTCTTTATATTTGTAGTTTTCCATACTGATGAATGTTTTCTGTTTTGGGGTTCATTTGTTTTGTAAGACAAATGATTCCAGTAACTAATTGCTATTCACATACATCTTAAAATTTTAAAAAATTAAACCAGCAAAGAAATCCATTTATAGTATTTAGAATAAATTTAGAATTAATTAGCTACCACTGCTGAATTAAATATCTGATGAAGTGCAAGAATGTAAAAGTGTTAGTGTTGAATAAAATATCACCACATCATATTAGAAAATAAAGTGTACAAATCCACTTGAAGATGTGAAATTTGGTCTATTTATGCTCTCTCCTCCCTAGCCTAAGTATTCCTTGGGCTCAGTTTCTTACTTAGCCACTCAGCACAAGACTTGGTGCATGAAAGGAATTTATAAAAGTTCCTCAAAGGAATTGATTTACTAGATAGTTCGTATATCATGGCAAATAGGAACTATAATAAAACTATAGTCAAGAGCCAGGGATATAGCTCAGTGACATAAGCACCTGCTTGGCAAACACAGGGTCCCAAGTTCAAAGCCTGGTACCATGAAATAAAGAAATATATGAATAAATAAATAATCAAGTCCTAAACAGGACGAGGGTGGAGCAAATATAAGGTAGATAGAGTTTGAATCCTCTAGCTTCACTGAATTAGGTGAAAAAGGAAAAAGTCCTTTTAAAAATCAACAACACAAGACTGTAGGCAAAGCGTTGCAAAAGATTCTAATTAAAAAATTAGAGCACCTCCTTTGTCAGCTTTTTGTGTGCAAGGCTATTTAATTAAGTTTGTGCTTTGTTACTTCGTTTGCTCCTCTTTTCTGCTCTCATGGATATGTACATATCTTTATACATATCTTCACACAGTTACTTTATATTGGTATGTTCTCTCTCTCTCTACATATATATATATGTATATACACACATACACACACATACATATATGAGTTTAAAGTCAGAACACATCAGTGTAAGTAGAGAAATATATACTTACAAATACATAATATATTGTCTTGAATATCATTTTTCTCAATTTTCCAGGCAACACAAAGCATATTTCTTTGTGCCTATCAGCTGATTCTAATTTTTGCATTATTTATGTATTCCCTTATTCATGGACCCCAAAGAGAGCCCTGACTCCCCAGACTATCAGTAGCAGAACTGGATCAACCTGCTCTTCCCAGTGGTGTATTTCCCAGAGCCAGTGACCACTTGGTCCTCTGTGGTTTTGGCACCATCAGTACTACCTCAGTGCATCTTAATAGTTCTGCTTCTTGCACTGGGGCACACTCATTTCCCCCTCTCTACTTACATTAAATGTGTTCTGACTTTAAACGCGTGCTGATTTGATTAATGCCGACTGCTCTGTTCTTTTTCTGTGCATTTCTTTGATTATCAAGGAAGTTAGATATCACTTCACTTTCCCCTTCAGACACTGACTTTTCATCTTTTAAATATTTTTTGATTGACTTTTTTGTGATTCTTAAAAATGTCTTGAACATTTGCTTTATTAACATTCAGTCATTCATATCAGAAATATCTTTTCCCAATTTATTATGAGTTAGCTTTGTGATTGAAGTAACTGACTAAATATTTTTGATAGTGATATCTTATAATTCCCTTATTTTTGACTCATAGCTTTGTGTTTTTTTGGATCATAAAAAGTCCCTTTTTAACTTCAAAATTCTAATGGTTACATTCTGTCTTCATCTTTTTGTTAATTTGTTTTCATATATATTTTTGAACTCTAAGTTTCTACCATATTATTTTATTTATAGGATATTTAAAAATATGGAATAATGTTGCACATTTTATGAAAGAGCTATCTTTTTGTCTTTTAAAAAGTAAAGTCTATGAGAAAGGGCCTCATTCTTTTGTTTCCCAATTTATTTCTAAGCCAGTGGTGTTATTTTGCACAGTATTTGTTACATAAATTCTTACTGAACTATCCCATCCAGTAAGCTGCTATGTACCTAATATTCTATGGTTCATGTGTATTGAACACACACCAATGTAAAGTAACACTGAATATTGAAAATGATCCCAAGGTATAGAACTTTATGTTATGTTTGAACAGAATTTGACATTCTTAAAGACATTTAATCAAAAGACTCCGTTTCTTAAATTTATATCTGTTAACTGAAGCCAACAGACAGCATAGGTGGGAATGCTTATCTGTATGTAGAATGATTTAATATAATATATACATCAATGGTTTATATGAAAAAGAGATGCATGTAGGTTGTAAAACAGCTTCTTTGATACTACGTGGGGTTAGAGTTTGATCTGTCTAATTCCCCACATCAATTCTGCCTACCTTAGGTGTGCAACATTAGAGCAAGCATAATAACCTTTGGTCTCCACACAGATCATCCCTAAAGCTGCTCTTTGTCTGTAGTTAAGAGCTGATGACTAATTACACGATACTGTTGGAGCTGCACCCTGGTTCTCTAATCCCTTTGTACTTTTCTGTCCACCCCTGCCCAAGTGCCTTCCCCCAGTACCTTCCATTCCTTGGTTCTCAATGTTTTCCATGGCCAAGTCAAAGGCACTTCCCTGGCAGACTTCCCTCAGACTACTTTCTGTGGCCACCATTATCCTGGAGGAATATTAAAACTGACTCTTCCTCAAGCCTCTGACTTCAAGAGGATCAAGGCGGATCAAGGTGGTGTTGCTCTAGAGGGACTTCTGCCAGAGACCACACCTTCTTCTCTTCTGTGGCTTCATATGTCCAGGGAACACCTCCTTAAAACAGTTATAGGAAAGATTACACAATTCTGTGCACATGGTGTGCTTCTGGTGCACCTTTCCTAGCGTGGTAATTGATGAATTCCTACATGATGTTCAAGGACTTAGCAGGCTGTTGCCTCAGAATTTTTAAAAAAGGCAAGCAGCCTTATTTATTTATTTATTTACTTATACAGTGAAAGATAATTCTTTTTTTTTTGTCTTTTTGAGACAGGGTCTCACTATGCAGTTCTGGCTGGCCTTGAGCTCACTTTTGTAGCCCAGGCTGGTGTTGAGCTTGCACCGATCCTCCTGCCTCAGCCTCCTGAGTGCTAGGATTACAGGCGTGCGCCACCACGCTGAGCTCAAGTGAAAGATAATTCTAAAAATTCATTTTAACTCAGTTTTTCTATTTTTTTTTTGAGTCAAGAAATTTTGGCTTTTAATTCTCATGTTAAACACATCGGAATTTTTCATGGGATATGGAAATTTCATTTTTCTATTAAAAAAAATTGAACATGCGACAGGTTTCTTAGAAATCCATTCCAGGAAAACTGTGCTCGTAATTAAGAGAAATGACTATGTCAACAATTCTGCAATGACAGAGACTTTCTTTAAAGAGGTCTCTTTTATGCAAATAGAGTTATAAAACATTTTGGCAACAAGTGGAGTGTTCTATTCTATTCACTGTTATCTCTGATCTCACCCCAGAAGATAATGAAATCCATAAACTGCAGACACAACATTCTGAAAGTGCGAGGATTTCTGAACTGATGTCATAGACAAAGACCACAAGCTTCTGTCATTTCTCTCATTAAAATTTTTTCAGGAGCAAAGATATTTCATAATCTGTGCTTTGGTTCACCTCTAAAGCTAGCACCAAGTCTCACTTTACTTCTTTCAGTTTGTCATCTATTATTAAGGTATTTTTGGAATCTGGGTTTTCATATGGTTTAAAAAAAAATCTCTCACATATTTCAGTTACACATTGGCTTGGTTCCCACCCCCGGAGGCAACAACTGTTCAGAGCACTTAGTGCTTTCTTCCACACTTGCCTTGCATAAATCAGAGCTCTTAGAAACAGAATTCCTTATCCCTTCCAATGTCTTGATATCCAGGTGGGGAGCAATCAAATGTGGCTACAGCCTATGATTAATTGTGGCTAGTGGATTACAGTGATGGTTCTTCTAAGCGTACTGGGCAAGAGGTTGGAGACTCTCTACCTCTCCACTTGATCTTTCACCTCATGTTCTTCTAACAACAGGAATAGCAGGAGAACACTCAGGAGGACCTGTGGGGGTTTCCTGAGGGAGGCCTATTAAATACAGACTTTTCCCTTTTGTTTAGCTGGCAATGATCGTAGATGAATCTCGCAGCTGAGCATGGCCAATTTTCATGTATGTGTTCAATTTGTTCCATGTAAAACTGACATGTTCAATTGTATTTGTGACAGTTCCTGCTGTGAATGGTCTATTATTAAAGATCTTTGTGTGCTCTGTATGCATTAGCTAAAGATTTAATTCTAAACAAAAGGGAGAGAGAAAAGTGATCATGATGGCAGGAACATGGAAAGTCTCACATTGCTGAGATGAATCCGTTAGGTTTATCTTAAGGACCTACAGAGAATAGAGAATTAAACATTAATTATTAAGGAAAATATTCTTTCTAATTTCTTTTAAAGCAACTTTTACATTTTAAATGTATTAAATTAGAAAAGTGATGCATGAATACATTGTTATTGTTAAAAAGTTTAATGAAACGTTAAAAGCTAAAGTATTCTTGTTTAACTTTTTTGACCCTCATTAATTTCATCTTGCTGCAATCATTTTTGTCTTCACTTTTCCAGATGCTCCCCCATGCCTTTATACACATATCTGTACACCTGGAGACATAATAACTGCGCTGTCTGTGTACATGTTTCCTGTTCGTGAATGGGGTCCCATAGAGTGAAAAAGGCAGTGTGGTCTGAATAAGATAACCAAGGGAAAGGGAGAAAGCAACGACATTTGCTTGGTAGATGCTGGTCAGTTCATGGAGTCTCAACGGCTCTGGGAATGTCATGGGAAGGCTTTGAGCATGTTGGGCTGTAATGGTGGGAGGCCTGGCGAGAAATGCCTGCAGGGATCTGGGTGGGATACGAGTGGGGTGGTGGGAAGGAAATTGGTAAAACAAAGTTGTACCTACTATTTAAAAGTAGAAATTTGTTCCAATTGTCTAGGAAAGTTACAGGGCAGAGTGATGAGTAAGATTTACAGATGATGTTAAATTTTAAGGCTTGGCTCCCTGGGTGAAGAGCAGTGTTATTTCTAAGATAATGTGAGAGGGTGAAGAATAGGTTTACATAAAGATATAAAGTTGTGTTTATACATTTTTTGCTGTTTTTTCACTTTATTTTGTTTATTTTATTTTTTAAGGAAAGATCTCACAGTGGCCTTAAAGTCACTATGTATCTCAGACTGGCCTCAATCCCCCTGCCCCAAGGTCCTGAGTGCTGGATCACAGGCATGAACCACTATACCTGACAGTACTTCACATGTCATGTCTGAAAAAAGCTGAGACATTCAAGTGGAGCTGTTGAGTAGGTAGATGAATACGAAAGTCAAGAGGAGAAATAGAACATGGAGCATACATTTGAGAAATGTTAACGTGTAAATGGCAATTAAAGTCATGTTCTAGATGCAATTCCTTAGGGATTAAGTATGATTAGGATCAGAAAGACGAAATGAACTGATCAAAGAATGATGAGCTAAATCAGTTTATAGGTAAAAGAAAACCCACAGTCCTATGGTGTCTTGGAAACTAAGAGTGGAACTATGAGTCTCTTGAATGCTTGAATAATGTGAAGTGGAACCAAGGCTCTTGCTGTACGAAGGTCATTAGGACCTTGAAAAGAGAAACATTTAAAGTATTTGGAGCATCTAGAGCCAGATTGAAGTCAAAAGAAGAAGTAACACATCATTATGTCTATTTTAGTAAAACTGTGAAAGAGCTTCCCCATGCAAAGATTCTATAAATTCATGATGAAAAAACATTACAATGAAATTGCTTAAAGCAGAAACCGATAGATGTACAGTCCACAGCAAGATGCAAGACTTAGAAAACAGAGATGGCAGTGAATTTGTGTCCATCACTGGCTGACCACACACCTCAACTGCCTAACAGATTTTTGGCTAGGCTAGGGAATGATTAGAACTTCAAAGAGAAGTTTTGTAGTGATAGTCTGTGCTTCTCCCTAATAGCAAAAGCCAATGTGTTTCTTAGAGAAAAGTGAAAGGGGGTTGCCCAGCGAACGCAGTAGGTTAATCCCTTCTTTACTTACTGCCACTATGTTGGATTTGTGCCTGAGAAACTCAGAGGGCAAGTCCTGGGCTGGCTTTCTGGTGATGACAGAGAAGGGACTGCTGCTCTTTCAGAAGCATTCTGTACTCCTAAGCTCAAGAAGACCAAGCTGTGTCCTGTTTTCTACTCTACCTGATGTGGACCCTGGCAGGGAAAAGCTAGTGTGAGGTTGTTTGGGCATCTCCCTAAAGGCAGGAATCAGACTTTGTGGTATTACAAGCCAGCCCAGAGCTCGGTAGCTTACACCAGAACATGTTGATGATTTAGGAAGGTAAGCTGCATTGGTGGTTCTGTATCAAGCTGGTGGTTTGTCAGGGTTGGACTGCCAAGAATGGCTGCATCCATGTGTCTGGCAGTGGAAATTATCCTGGGTGGGGCTAATGGCCTGGGGCCTTCTTCCCCAGGCTCACCTGGACTGTTCATGGGGTAGTGGTCAGAAGAAGGACTGAAAGTATTTCTTTTTTTTTTCTTTTTTTTTTTTTTTTTTTTTTTGTCTTTTTGAGACAGGGTCTCACTGTGCAGTTCAGGCTGGCCTTGAGCTCACTTTTGTAGCCCAGGCTGGTCTCGAACTCACAGCGATCCTCCTGCCTCAGCCTCCCGAGTGCTGGGATTACAGGCGTGCGCCACCATGCCCGGCAGGACTGAAAGTATTTCAGATAAGGTGTTTTCCTTGTCTCCTTCAACTGCTTCTGAAATTTGTATTTGTATTAGTGTACTGTGTTGTAAATTTTATTTTGTTAATGTTATCAGCAGCATTAATAATACAAAGTTAATACTACCTTTTGACATTTTCCTAATTTATTAATGGAACAAATGATCAATATGTGGATATTCTATTACTGATTATGAAGAATAAGACTGACTAGCTAAATTTTAATTGCTTCCATTTGATATATAGGACTCATTTAGTTATTTTTGTTTGGATTCCTTATATATTTATATATACTTCCCTTGTCAAGTCACACACAAGTGAGGAATCCATTATTTTGTCTCCTTTCAATCATTTTAGTTTTTCTTCTCTTTCTTTCTTTCTTTCTTTTTTCCTTCCTTCCTTCTTTCCTTCTTTTCTTTCTTTCTTTCTTCCTTTCTTTCTTTCTTTCTTTCTTTCTTTCTTTCTTTCTTTCTTTCTCTTGAACTCTGGGCTTTTGCATATCCTGGGTGAGAGCACAGATACTGTAGAGATGTTCTGTGTTCTTTCTGAGCTACACTTTCAAATTCTCTTTCATTGTTTTAATAATTTGAAAACTTGGTATATAAATATTGTTGAAAGGTAATTAACAGTGTGACTAATTCTTACTTATGATGATAAAACATCTTTGTTTTTCTTATTTCATGGCTATTGTTTCAAATAGACATGTCTTAGTCTTCCATGCCTCTTCTTTCACATTCTTATTTTAATACCCAATTTCTCCAAATATGAACATAGTTCAGATAAAAATCAAGGTAAATTTAAACTAAGTAGAATATTTATTGTCACAAATTATTTATGACATTATAATGATTAAACTTTCAAAATCTTCTAAGGAAAAGTTCTAATGACTTTTAAGTCATATTAGTAATTTAGCAGCTATATTCTTTACTTGACCTAAGGGCCTTGTCTGTCACCAAATGTATATCTTAAAGACAGAAATAAATTGGCTTTGGATTTTCCTAAGAACCACATAAAATTATTAAAATGTAGGAGTAATGAGATGTACCATTTTAGCCTCACATGAATAAAGGCTACATAAAAGCTATAACTTGCTAATTACTAATCAATAATATCTATTTGGTAAAATAAACATTATCTTATAAAACTTATTGCATATACATTCAGGGTGCTAGGCAATTGCATGTGTGTCCTAAGTTAATTCTCACAGCGCTTAGATGAAGGAAGTATTTTTTAAATTTTTTTGTTATTTTATAAATGAGGGAAAAAAGGCTCAGAGATACAAAGGGATCCACCAGGGTTGCCCAGCCAATCAGTGGGATAGGCAGGATTTGAACAAGGGCTGTTTGGTCCCTAAATCATGCATTTGATCAGTTTCAAATACACTCCTATATCTTATACATTTTTTTCTTAAAAAATGGATTGACTAACAAGAAGATACTACCTTAACTAGAAATAGATTTGCAGAAACACTATAATTTAGACTTCTTGTTACTTTCCTTTGTTTTGGTAATAGTGCTTTTTGCTAGAGGGAAATAATGAGGTTTCACCATTCTGATTATCTTGTTTTATGCATAACATTATAAGTGGTTTAATAATTTTTAGAGTTGGAATTGCTCATTAATTTTCCCCAAACTTTTATCTTTTGTTAAGAATAAAAATAATGGAGGACTTGAAGCACTCTGCTCCATGCTCTTCTTGACTTCATGGTTTGTGAAGAGAAATCTGTCATTATTCTGTTGGGTTTTCCTTTAAGTGTGATCTGTTTCTTTTCTCTAGCAGCTTTTAGTATATTATTCTTCTGCTGGATTTCTGAGATCTTAACTATTATATGTCTGGGTGTGTTTTTAGTTGGGTTGATGTTATTTGGAGTTCTGTATGTTTCAGTTACCTGAATGTCCAGTTGCTTTCTCATATTTGGGAAGTTTTCTGCTATTACTTCTGCCCATATTCTTTTTATATCATTTGTGTCAACTCCTTCTTTCTCATTGATTCCTATTAATCTCAAATTGCTCATTTTTGCATCATCTTGCAGATGTTGAATTATTTTTTCCTGCACCCTGGTTGTTTTTAAGAGAGCCTTTCTTACCTTTTCACTAGCTGCAATGGTGTCTTCAAGATCTGAGATTCTATCTTCACTTTGATTCATATGGTTTTGCCAGCTTGTGATTGAGATTTCCTTTTCTTGTATATCTCTTTCAAACATGCAATCTATTTCTTTCCTATATTATTCACTCAGGGAGTCCATCATTTTTCTATTCTCCTCTAATTTTTTATCAATGTCTTCTTTAGTAGTACTGAAGTCTTTCATTATAGTTGTCCTTTCTCTCTCCAGTTTGCACATTATTTCTACTCTGTTCTCCTCTCTACCTTTCTGTAGCTGTTCCCCTACTTTAGATGCTATTAATTTAGATATGCCTTTTTTTAAACTTCAATGGTTATTTCTGCCCTGGTTTCCTCTATACATTTCTGCAGTTGTTTTTCCTCTTCAGAATCTATTAGCTCATGCATTTCTTTTTTTACTTGACATATTATCTCTGACCTGAGTTGCTCTATACGCTTCTGCACTTGTCTATTTACCTCATAAGCTATCGATACAGAGATTTCATCCCCATGTTTCCCACTTTCTTGTGTAGTAGTGTCTCCTGTATCTGTTACAGGTGGGTTCGGGACCTGATATTGCATTTTGCTCCTTGTCTGTATCATTCTGTATAGCAGTGACCTTTGGTGCAGTATCGCATGCCCACAGGTTAGTGGTTCAGTCTGGGCTGCTGGGTCAGCTGAGCTGTTTTTAGCCCTGGGGAGGGAGGTTTCACTTACCTGGGGAGCCTGGCTGGTGGATAGGCTAAGCTTGCATCAGGCCAGACGTCTCACTCAGGTGGTGGACCTGATGCTGGATAGGCTATGCTTGTATTTAGCTGAAGGTCTGAGTCACATGTTGGGCTTGGCTGTTGGATTGGCTGTTCTCACAGTGGGCCGGAGGAGGTCTGATATGGTGGGCCATGCAGGCTGGAGACATTTGTGTGTGGGCCAGAAGTCCTCAGGAGAGCAGGCTGGAGACCTCTGGCGGCCAGGCCCGAGTGCTCAGACACACAGGCTGGAGTGCTTCAAGTCCTCCATGAAAACAAATTCCAGCTCAGACTTCTATATCCAGCAAAACTCTCCTTCAAATATGATGGAGAAATAAATATTTCCATGATAAGGAACAACTCAAGAATTTCATGAAATCAAAGGCAACTGTACAAGGTATATTAAAAAAAAATTAGATAGAGATCGTAACAACCCAAACTCAACAAATGAGGACAAAAATAACCCACCAAATAGAGTAACCAATTAAACACAGTAGAAAAAGAGGTAAACAGTAGTAAGTAAAACGTATGCCAATCATCAGTCAATACATTTCAGTTATAACTATCAATGTAAATGGTCTCAATTCTCCAGTTAAAAGAAGTAGATTGGCAGAGTGGATAAAGAAGCAAAATCCAACCATATGCTGTAGACAAGAAACACAGTTAACTCATAAAGAAACACATAGGCTAAAAGTTAAAGGGTGGAAAACAATACTACATGCTCTAGCACCTCAATAAAAAAGCAAGGGTTGCAGACACTCTAAACTTCAGAACAAGCTTGGTCAAATGAAATAAAGAAGGGCACCACATACTGGTTAGGGAAAAAATTCAAGACGACGAGGTAACACTCATAAATATGTATGCATCCAACATGGGAGCACCGAGTTATAGAAGACAAATCTTAATGGACATGAAAAATCTCATATCCAATACCACAATCCTAACAGGAGACCTTAACACACCTTTATCCCAAAAAGATAGGTCAAGTAGACAAAAAGGTAGCAAAGAAGTAGCAGACCTGAATGGGAGCCTGGAACAACTTGACTTAGTAGACATACACAGAGTGTTCCACACAAACACTATAGAATACACCTTTTTATCAGCTGCACATAGGACATTTTCTAAAGTAGACCACATATTAATCCATAGGTCATGCTTAAGTTTATGCAAGAAAACAGAAATTATCCCATGTATACTATTTGACCACAGTGCAATGAAATTGGAAATAAATGACAAAAGAAGCCACAAGAAGCTGGGCGTGGTGGCGCACCCCTGTAATCCCAGCACTCGGGAGGCTGAGGCAGGAGGATCAGTGCGAGTTCGAGACCAGCCTGGGCTAGAAAAGTGAGCTCAAGGCCAGCCTCAACT
>PVJA010009870.1:44973-59311 GCA_004027025.1 Myocastor coypus
AAAAAAAAAAAAAAAAAAAAAAAAAAAAAAAAAAAAAAAAAAAAAAAAAAAAAAAAAAAAAAAAAAAAAAAAAAAAAAAAAAAAAAAAAAAAAAAAAAAAAAAAAAAAAAAAAAAAAAAAAAAAAAAAAAAAAAAAAAAAAAAAAAAAAAAAAAAAAAAAAAAAAAAAAAGCCACAAGAACCCCCAAAATACGTGGAAATTAAACAGCACCCTTTCAGCAACCAGTGGGTAACAGATGAAATTAAACAATATCTACAATTTAATGAAAATTCAAACAACTTATCAGAATTTATGGGATGCAATGAAAGCAGTTCTTAGAGGGAAATTTATAGCCCTAAACTCATATATTAAGAAGACAGAATGGAACAAATAAATACTCTAAGGCAACACCTAAACCGACTAGAAGTGGAACAGCAAATTCCAAAGCCCAAAGACGGGGGGAAATTATAAAGATTAGAGCAGAAATCAATTCAATTGAGACAAAGAAAACAATACAAAGAATTAATGAATCCAAAAGCTGGTTCTTTGAAAGATTAAACAAAATTGATAAGACCCTAGCTAACCTCATCAAAAAGAGAAAAGGAAGGACTCAAATTCAAGTAAAAAGGAATGAAAAGGGTGAAATTACTACAGCCCCAACAGAGATTCAGATGATCATAAATAGCTACTTTGAGAAGCTTTACTCTCGTAGAATTGAAGACACAGAAGAAACAGACAGATTCCTAGAAAAGTATAAATTGCCAAAACTAAACCAAGATGATATAAGAACTATCAACAACCAAATAACAGCCAATGAAATACAAAATGTAATAAAAAGCCTACCGACAAAGAAAAGTCCAGGACCCAATATTTTCACCACAGAATTCTATACAAAATTTATGGAAGACATAACATCAATACTTCTCAAACTCTTCAAGGAAATTGAAAAGGAAGAAATCCTCCCAAAATCATTCCTAGAAGCAAGTATTACACTGATACCAAAACCAGAAAGAGACACAACTGAAAAAGAGAACTACAGGTAAATATCTCTCATGAACATAGATGCAAAAATTCTCAATAAAATCCTTGCCACTAGAATACAACAAATCATCAAGAAGGTTATACACCATAACCAGGTAGGATTCATGCCAGGAATGCAAGGATGGTTCAATATGCACAAATCTATAAATGTGATACACTATATCAATAGATCCAAAGCCAAAAATCACATGGTCGTCTTAATTGATGCAGAAAAGACTTTTGACAAAGTCCAACAATCATTCATGTTCAAAGCACTGCAGAAAATAGGAATAGAGGGACTCTACCTCAACCTGATAAAAATCATCTATGATAATTCAACGGCTAACATAATTCTCAATGGGGAAAACTGAAGCCTTTTACTCTAAAATCTGGTACAAGACTAGGATGCCCTCTATCACCACTCCTATTCAATATAGTTGTGGAATCATTAGTGACAGCCATTAGACAAGCGATAGAAATAAAAGGAATAAAAATATACAAAGAAGAAGTTAAATTATCATTATTTGCAGATGACTTGATAATTTATTTGGAAGACCCCAAAAACTCCACTAATAAGCTACCAGAATTAATACACAAATTCAGTAGTATAGCAGGTTACAAAGTCAGCACATAAAACTCAATGGCATTCCCCTGTACAGACAAACAAACTGAGAGAGAGAACTGAGAGAGAAATTAGAGAAACAATACCCTGTACAATAGCACCAAAGAAAAATATTTAGGAATTAACCTAACTAAAGCAGTAAAAGAGCTTTTCAATGAAAACTACAGTACTCTGAAAAAAGAGATCCTAGAGGATTTCAGAAAATGGAAAGATATTCCCTGCTCCTGGATAGGAAGAACCAACATTGTGAAGATGGCCATACTTCCTAAACTGTTATATAGATTTAATGCAATTCCTATCAAAATACCATCAACATACCTCACAGACCTGGAGAAGTCATTCCTAAAATTATTTGGAATCAAAAAAGACCCAGAATTGCAAAGACCATCCTGGGCAACAAAGGTAAAGCAGGAGGCATTACAATTCCTGATCTAAAATTATACTACAGAACTACCGTGATAAAATCAGCATGATACTGGCAAAAAAATAAACCTGAGGTGAAATGGAATAGATTAGAAGATGCAGAAGTAAATACACACTCAATCACCTTATTTTTGACAAAGGGGCCAAACATGTTTACTGGAAGAAAGATAGCCTCTTCAACAAATGGTGCTGGAAAAACTGGCTCTCCACATGTCAAAAACTAAAACTTGACCTAGGTCTATCACCATGCACTAAACTAAAATGAAAATAGGTTAAAGATCTAAATATTAAAAGCAAAACCCTAATCTTAAAGACATCGGGGTAGGCAAAGAGTTCATGGATAAGAATCAAAAGGCACATTTAACATGCAAAATAATCAACAAATGGGACCTCCTCTGGTTGAAAATTTTTTTTCATGTCAAAGAAATTATGAACAGAGTGAAAAGACAGTCCACAAATTTTGAAAAAAATTTTAACTAATAAATATTCAGACAAAGGTCTTCTATCTAGAATTTATAAATAACGAAAACCCATTAGGGTCCCAAAATTCAAAGATCCAATCCAGAAATGGGCATCTGAGATGAACACAAACTTCTCGGAGAAAGAAATTCAAGAAGCCTATAAATACATGAAGAAATGCTCCACATCACTAGCCATTCGAGAAATGGAAATCAAAACAACACTTATATACCATCTCACCCCAGAAAGAATGGCTACTATAAAGCAGTCAACCCACAATAAATGTTGGAGAGGCTGTGGGGAAAAAGTAATGCTTCTCCACTGCTGGTGGGAATGCAGACTGGTGCAATCATTATGGAAAGCAGTGTGGAGACTACTTATAAAAACTAGAGCTGGAAATCCCATTCAATCCAGCTATCCCCCTACTGGGAATTTTTCTAGAAGAACTGAAAAGATCATATCATAGTGATATCTGTGCACCTATGTTTATAGCAGCACAATTTGTGATAATTAAATCCTGGCAAAAACCAAAATGCCCATCATCTGAAGACTGGTTGAAAAAGTTATGGTATTTTCACAAAATGGAATACTATTTAGCTATAAGGAATGATAAACTAGAAGACTTCATATATAAATGGATGTATCTTGAACGTATACTCAGTAGTGAAATAAACCAGATCTACATATGCAAATATTGTACAGTCTCCCTAGTTTAAGGACCCAAAAGAAGAAATAAATTAATAAATAAATTTTGGGTGGCACCAGGAATCAATTTCAGGACCTTGTGCTTTCTGCAGTCTCAACACACACACACACACACACACACACACACACACACACACACACATAAATTTTTTTTTATTTTAGAAGAGTGACTTAAATTCAAAATGCAATTGGAAGAGTTAAAAAATTAATGTTTATTGAAAATGTTAGTGTTTAATTGATCAGTCTTACGTAACTATGTCTGTTGCTCTATACTGATTTGATGATGAAAATATGTAATGCAAACATTGTTATATTTTTCTTGTCTTGAAACTCTGTACTGTGTGTACCCTTGTCACTTTTTCTTCTGTTATTTTTACTCTTAAAAACATAATAAACAAATAAAATGAAATTTTAAAAAATAATGACCTAAGATTGCAAAGCTTCATCATAACCCCATTTTATAAATGCAGTTTGGAGATTAGGGCCTAATTTTAAACTCCACGGTCTCACATCCGATGGCATCTCCGTCTCCAGGCCAGGAAGTGATACTGCCGCTCTCACCGCTCTCACCGTCTCCACCACGCAGAAACAGAGCACTGGGCAAGTGCAGTTTTTGTTTTCGCACTTACACCCAATGGAAGGGCTAGGTTTTTCCGCGTGGGCCACTGTTGCCCTCTGCAGGTGGCCAGGGGCATCACGGCCTTGAGCTTTGTTAAGTCCTCTTGCAAGGTCATTTCTTCTAGAGTATTGCCACCCTTATTTGCATACGCAATGGAAATCCTGAGATAAAAAGCCCACCACAACCTCATTCATAGGTCTGAGTTGTTCAACTGTTAGCTGGAAGAATAGTCACCACATTTCGCTCAGGCTTCCGCATGCTGGCCTGGACTCTTGACAAGGTAAATAGCACTGAGAGAACTGAAAATTCCAAGCATGTGTTTTCGGTATTTTAATTGATTGCTTTTTATATGTCATACAAATAGAATGCAAAACTTATGTTTCAATGTTGGCAGATGTCTGGTTAAATGGGGTTGGTTATTACTTTTTAAAGAAAGTAGACTAAAAGAAATGGAGATGGCAGAAATAATATTTTCCTTCAAAACTCAAAGTGTTGGGTGGGGAGGCCATGTGAGTTACTAAAATGAATTCCCTCTGAAGTGCACTCTCTCAGCCTGGCTCTTGGTCTCTAGCTCATGACTTTGAACAGGTTATAGGAACTCAAGCTTGTCACATGTCAAAAGCAGGCAGTATCTTCTGCTTGCTTTTTTTTTGTAAGGATTAAATGAAATTGACTATGGAAATCCAGTGTCATGCAATAAATGCCCCTAAACAATTATTATTACTTGATCAGTTAAGTTTTAAAGTTGTGTAAGAGCTTCAGGTGTTGCTCAGTGACAGAGTGCTCATATAATTTATGTGAGAACCTGGACTTTATC
Source organism: Myocastor coypus (assembly GCA_004027025.1). Taxonomy (NCBI): domain Eukaryota; kingdom Metazoa; phylum Chordata; class Mammalia; order Rodentia; family Myocastoridae; genus Myocastor; species Myocastor coypus. The sequence continues at coordinate 49,618 of PVJA010009870.1, forward strand.
TCCAGTATTGCAAAAAAAAAAAGTTGTACACAAAGACCTACCAAATTATACTGAAGGTGAAAATGGCGAAAGTTGAAAAAAGTGGGCCCTATGGAGGAAGATAATTTAGTCCTCATCTAAAATACATCTCATCGGAAATTCATGGATAGAAAACGGAATAAAGATCTTATAAATTATAAACATGCTTCAAGTAAAATGAAAGTCATGTAAGAGGGCTGGTGACATAACTCAGCAGACTAAGCACCTGCTTTGATCCCTGGTCCCTCATATGATGCTAGCCCTGCCCCAGGGTGCATTGAGCCAGTAACAGAGTCCAAGTGTGATGGCACATTTCTGTAATCCCAGCACTGGGGAGAATGAAAACAGGAGGATCATCATGAGTCCCATCTGCATAGTGAACCCTGTACCAAAAACACAAATAAAAGAAGTCACATAAGATAGCATATTTATTAAATTTTTCTAAATTAGAAGTATAAGTTTAACCTAAGAGTTTAGTTTAATAATTATTGTATGGGCTGGGGAGATAGCTCAGGGGCACATGTGCCTGGCTGGCAAATGCAAGGTCCTGAGTTTAATCTCTGGTTCCACAAAAATAAAGTTTAAAATTGTCATAATTTAATAATTGATGAAATTTTTCTCAATAACTATATGATAAATTCTAGTTTGGCATTAACATTAGTAAGCTGACCAGCTGTACTTAACTTTTGTCCTTTGTTACATGTAGAATAATAAAGCCATAACTTCCTTAACTTTTTCATTTGTTGTTTTTTTTCAATGTACAATGAATGTATTTTTAAACATTTTAAAATATATTTTGGGGGCACCAAAATAGCTCTGATTTTTAAAAGCTTCTTAAAAAATACAAAATAGTGATAGAAAAAAAAAGCATTAAGAAGAAAAACAACATTAGAAACAATATAAAATTTCACTAAAACAAAGTAACGGTAGTTCAGCAATGGTTGCTCTGTTGCATGATGTTATCTTCAAATTAATTGTGTGCCAGGTATAAATGTGTAAGACTGATTTTAAAGAAAAATAGAACAAAACAATAATGAAACAGTTGTAAGAAATTCAAAAGAAAGAAAAAAAAGAATAAAAACAAAAAATTAAACCTTAACTGTTGCTTGTCAAAAGACCACCAGAAATCAGCAGTACAATTATCCAAATCATTCTCCATATATGCATGCCTTTTTCCTTTCTTTTATTTGTCCTTTTCCTCATTCCAGTTTTTTCTTCCCACTCAACACAGTCATTCCCTTTTGCAGTATCTGTTGTACCTTTCAGATTTTTAATTACTCTTTCAGGTTCTCACACTAGGGGCATAATATGATATTAGCATATGTGGGGCTGATTTATTTCACTTACCAATATAGTCTCTAGTAACATCCATTTATCTACAAACACTTCAAATTTATCATCTTTACAGCTGAATAATACATTTGTGTGTGTGTGTTTGAATTTTTTTAGGGATGGATCTAGAGGGTGTTCAGGATTTCACTACTAGATCTGACTCATGGTGATCCACCTGTTTACAGCCTCTCAAGAGCTAGGATTATAGGAGCATGCCACCACGCCCAGTCTCAATTGCTGTCTCAGTGCGTCCCATGGGTGGAGCCAGCGTGGCATGCCTAGGGATTGAACTCCTAGCCCCTGCGCTTGCTTGCAGGTACTTTAATCCACTAAGCAATTTGGCCAGCCCCTACAGCTGAACAATACTACACTGTGTAAAAATACCGTAACTTTTCTTACCCATTCCCAAGTTGATGGGCATTTGAGTTGTCTCCAAGATTTAGCTACGACAAATTGCACTGTTGTAAACATGGGTGCACATACATTGCTGTGATAGGATGATTTCAGTTCTTTTGGAAAAATACCTAATGGGAGTAACTGACTTGAATGAGATTTCCAGTCCTAGTATTTTAAGGAGTCTCTGCACTGATCTCCATAATGTTCTACCACCCTGCACTCCCACCAGCAGTGGAGAAGTGTTCATTTTCCCCCACAGCCTCTCTAGCATTTGCTATTGGCTCACTTCTTGATGATTATCATGGTTTATATCTAGCTGTCCCCACAAAGCCTCATGTAGTCATTGGGTGGGGACTTCTATAGGTTGAGACTTGACTCAGGAGTCACTGGGATTATGTGTTTTGGTACTGATGGGATTATCAGTCTGAGTAGGGCTGGGACTATGGGTATGGTCTAGGGCGGATATCCTAAGGCAGAGAGCCTGATGGGAATATAAAGAGAGACAGAGAGACAGACTAGAGCTGTTGCTCTCTGCTCCCTGGTTGTTCTGTTGCCTCTGTTGCGATTGTTGCTGTTCCACCGCCATGACCTGGATGCTCTCTGCCCTGTTCCACTCAGCCTTGGGCCACTGGAATACAGACTGAAACCTCCACAAACTGTGAACTAAATAAACCTTTCCTTCCTTCATTTTGAGTGTCGGGTATTTGTCCCAGCAATGAGTGAAAAGTAACTAAGATAGTGATAGTCATTTTTTCCTGGAATAAAATATTATCTCAGCATTGTTTAACTTTGCCTTTCTTAAATTATCAACATATTGAACATTTTTCATATATTTATTTGCCACTTATATCTCTTAATTTGTGAAGTGCATACTTACTTCAGACGTCCATTTTTGGATTAGGTCTTTGAAATTTGGAGGCCTCGTTTAAAAATAATTCTTTATATGTTCTAGGTAGGAGTCCTTTTGTCTGAAGGACAGTCTGCTATATTTTTTTCCCAATTTGTGCACTTTCTTTTTTACTCTTGATTTCTTTTAACCTGCAGAAACTTTTTAAAATTATTTTTTACTTTTTATTTTTATTCTTTTCTTGTTTGAGAACTTTTGTTTGTTTGTTTGTTTTTATGGCCGGCTCAGCCTGCCCTCAGGGCAGGGTTGGCACAGCATGTGGTGCTGGGGATCAAACCACGGTCCCTGCAGCCACCCAAGCTTTCCTAAGCAGGCGCTTTAGACCACTGAGCCATCCTGCTGGACCCTGCAGAAACTTTTCGAAAGGTGAGATATTAATCATTGATTCTTTAAAGTATTTTCCATGTAGTTTGATTTTTGTTCATAAACTTTCTACCTACCTCTATGTCCTTAATATATTTACCTACTTTCTCCTTCAGAAGATTTAATGTTTCGGTATTTATATTTAATCTTGGATCCATTTTGAATGTTGCAGTGTGCATGGTGAGAGGCATGGGTCTATGGTAAGCCCTTTGGCATGTGAAAAGCCAGTTTTCCCAGCACCATTTACTAAAGAAGCAGTCTTTCTTCTACTGATGTGTGTTGCTTTGTAAAGCCTTTATTCAATTAAAATATCAAGATCTATCTTTCTGGGTGCAATATCTAATTCTTGACATGTATTATCTTACTGTTAAAACAACCCTTCAAGGTAAGAATCATCATTTTCCCTAAGAAACTGAGAGGCAGACAACATTGATACAGAGGTAAAGATCACATACATTTTGTGTTAGGATGAAGTTTATCTTGGGAAATGGTTCTGAAGAAAAGATAATACCTGGACTAATGGAATCCTTGATGGTAGTAGAAGAGGGCTTCCTTAGCATGTGCAATGCTGTATGTTCCATCCTCAGTAACAAGAAAGAATGAAAGACAAGAGTTTTATAGGTGAATGGGTGCAGCTGGACACCATATTCATATGTGAAATAAATCAGATTTGCATGCGTAAACATTGTATTGTCTTCCTAATGTAAGAAAGAGAAAAAGTACATAAAATCCAAAAAATACAACAGATGTTGACAATGGAAAAGAAACAGCTCAGAAGGAAAGAACAACTGGGATGGGGGAAAGGAGATGAGAAAGAAAGAAGGGGAAAATATACATAAGGAAGAAAGCTAATTGCAGTATTAATTTCTGTTGGTTAACTGAAAGGAACAGCTAATGCTTAATTGTTTGATGAATTTTGTATGTTTATGTTTTTTTTTATTTTTTGTGGCACCAGACATCAAACTCAGGACCTTGTGCTGGCTGGGCCAGTGCAATTTTGCATGTTATATCTGATAATCTGAACAACCACTCTGAAGACAATGAGATGTAATATAGCAATCATTTCTTATTTCCTTTCATCTTGTTTTGAAATACTGCAACATTTCTATTGCTTTTTAAAACATTTTTATTCTATTTAATATAAATAAAAGGAAGGAATGAGGAAAGGAATGGAGAAAAGGGACTGCTTATTGGCATATTGAACTTTAGATTTGTAAGACTGTGTTTTTTTACAGTGTCACCATGGTGACATCAAGTCAGGATAAATTAACTTTCTTACATTATATAACTAGTAACTATTAGTTAAAAACAAACAGCAATTCTGAGATGGTGCTTTATTTCTTTCGTAAAGACAGCCAATTTTAAGGGCACTTGACTTTGAGGAATAAAATAAAACTGCAGATACAGATTAACAAGGCCTTGCAATTGCTACTCCATTAAGAAATGAAAAGTACATTTGAATCATATTTTTTCTCTAATATTACTGTTTGTAGAGTCTCACTGAGATTACAGTTTTTGGGTGGCTTCTATTTGGGTATATTCATTAAAAACCAAGAACTAGAAAACCTAAACTTAGACAACTAACCTTATAATCAAGTAAATAGGCACATTGAGAGTTTTAATGTTTTTTCTCTAGCAGAAAACAACTAATTTTTGGCCGACTTGGTATCTAGAAAATTTATCATGCTGTGGTTTTATTTTCATTCTGTTCAAATATCTTGAAAGACGTAATGTCTTTGAAAACTGGCTACTTGAAAATAGCTTTTCATTTTGAAACACTTGGAAATTTTGCAGATAACTTTTTGTATTTTGACTTGTGATTTAACTCCACTGAGTCAGACAAATACTTGGCAAGATTCTGTTCCTGTTTAAGGTTTTCAACATATTGAGTCACTGGCGCAGTTTGATCTGCTTTGGTGAGAGTCTGTATGCACTGGAAGGCACCTATTGCCATACTTGGAAGTCACCCACTGCGGGTACTGCTAAGCCTCCTGGGAAGTATCCACTGCCACGCCAGAGAACATGCGGAGGTGCAGAGGGAGGTGAAGGTTCCCTGGACGCCAGCACACCTGGCGCCGAGTCCCTTTGATTTTGCAGGAGTCGACGCCCTCTAGTGGCAAAGGTTAGGGTGATCCACCTGGAAAGATGGTTACAAGCTTTAGCTCCCCACTGACAAGGAAAGCAAAGGAAGAGTGGAGTTGGCTCTGGTGGGCAAAAGTTGCGACTGCGCACCTAGAACAGCAGTGTCACATCACTCTTGGTAATGTTTTTTTTTTTTTTTGTCTTTTTGAGACAGGGTCTCGTTATGCAGTTGAGGCAGGCCTTGAGTTCACTTTTGTAGCCCAGGCTGGTCTCGAACTCGCACTGATCCTCCTGCCTCAGCCTCCCGAGTGCTGGGATTACAGGCGTGCGCCACCACGCCCGGCTCTACTCTTGGTAATGTTTATGAACTGTGTGTCATTACCTTGTAAACTAGCACAGGAATATTATCAACAACAGGAGGACTAGGAACACCCAGGACAGACACAAGACACTGTACAGATATGATATATTTCTATAATTTTATTTTCTATCTATCAGTGAAATACAATAAAGGCATCCTGGGATAGACTTATTAGTAGATGGTGATTCACGCCAATATAACTTAATACTTTCCCCAGGGAAGTTAGTAGTATTTATATTTTCTTTTATGTAATTGTCTTTAAAAGTTATATAACATTTAAGAAATTTAGAACGTTACTTAAAATTTAGTCACATTTGGCAAAGCAAGCATGCTCTAAAAGAATAACAAAACACAAACAGAAACAGGATGAGAGGGTTAAGCGCTCTGTGTGCTGTTGGAACAGAATATTGAGGCTGGCATTTGCAAAGTGTAAGGAGATTTCAGCTCAGACAGTGAAGTTCTCAGTGCAGAGCACATCTGGCCACCTACCTGGTCAATTAGTTATTTATTCTAATTACCCTAGTGAATATAAAACACAAAGTAATGGTGGGCTCTGTGACACAAGTTGAAGGTTGAAGGCCAGCCTGAGCTACAGTGAGTCCTTGTCTCAATCTCTCTCTCTCTCTCTCTCTCTCTCTCTCTCTCTCTCTCTCTCTCTCTCTCTCTCTCACACACACACACACACACACACACAGCTGGGGGGACAGGGAGAGGGAGAGAGAGACAGAGACACAGAGAGACAGAGAAAGAAGCAGAGAGATACACAGACACAGAGAGAGATAGAGACAGAGATTGCGAGTAACGTGGTCAGGGCAAGAGTTTGGTACCTGTTACTACTGGAAATAAGTAACAGTGGGGTAACATGAGTCACATTTAGACTTCCAACAGCTTAGAAACTTCAGTAACAATGGCTTTATTAAAGACTACGTTGCTGTCTCACAAAACACAATTCTATGTGGAAAAGGAATATCATTTTTACTTTGATATCCAATGAAAACTAACTTCATATGTTAGTGCAGTAGCATGTCTATGTAGAACACGATGTTTGCATTCCCTGGGGAGGCTGGCACATGCACAAACACATCAGAATTCCCTCTGGAATCCCCTCCCTACCCCCCCTCCTCTCTCCCTGAACCCTTTACCTGTTTCCTTATCCTTTTCCTTCTTTCCATTGCATCTAAAATTCTTTATATTTGCATCTAAAACTTGGCTTATAAAATTTTGGGAAAAACCGTTGACCAGAATACAGCCATGACTCTTTCCTTTAACATGGCATCATTCTTTGGGAAACATCGTGTGTGGAATATATATTATTCTTGTCCTCCAGTTTACAAATGCACAATTTATATACAAGTGGCCTTTGGCTAGTGACACTGCATTAATACTGGTGTCTCTGCTGCTGATTCTGTATGCAGAGAAGACCAAGCTCAACTTGTAAATTTGTTATGTGTGTGACCTATACAGTCAGAATTATGTGCTATGCTTCTTAAAATATTCTTGAGAGCATAAAGAGAGAACCTGATCTATTGGGAGGTCCCCTGAGCTGTCACTGAATTCTGTAATACATCTTCTTTTCCTACTTTTGACACCATAAGAATTAGGCACCTTTCTGAATGGCCTTTTCTATACTGAAAAGGAATGGGAAAGACTACTAAAACATAGCATGATAAAATAAACAGGTTCATGCCTTTTTACAAAACTATTTGCTGGCGTTCTTATAGAAATAGTCCACAGTTGTTGGAAATCAATGTCATTTACAACGCATAACAGCTGACTTATAGGCATAAGTCATTTGACTAACTATTGAGAATTACAAGTAGAATGCTGATCTACCATTATTTGAACAATAATGAACTAAGTAGACCTACTAATACCAAAAGATCATTTTGCAATCTTTAATATTTTTGTAAATAATTTAAGCTTTGTGGATAAATTTAATTTTTACTTATTTTAAAATTAATTTTATTGGAACAATGTAGTTATACAGTTTTTTTTTCCCCAACAACTGGGATAAGGGAAAGGAGCAAAAGAAAGAAAGAAGAAAGGGGACACACACACATTCACACACACACACTCACACACACACTCACATACACACACACGGTTAGCTACGATTGTACTGCTACTTTCTGTTGGTTTATTGAAAGGAGGAGTTAATGCTTAATTTTTTGGACCAATTTTACATCTTAACAGCTACTTTGAAGGCAACAATATGCAATATAGCCATTGTTAATTTCCTATCATTTTGGCTTTTTCAAAGTTCTGTAGTTTCTAATGCTTTTATTATACTTCATCTCTTAAAAAACACTTCAGCACACGTGATCACAATCATCGTAGGCAATAACACCTGGACACAGTATGACTTGGTTATTCTTTCCTTCAAATCCGCTCCCTCTCTTCAGCTTTTCTTCCCCTCCCTCTTTATAAAAGCTTTGTTTTGTCTTTTTTTTCAAGTCTGTTTTTCTTTTCCTATCCTCCCCTTACATTCGTTACCCTTTTTATTTGAGTATTTTCTTCCTGTGTCCCAATATCTATTGAACATTTTCGTCCTTATTTACACTTCATGCCTCATACTAGAGAAACAATGCTCTATTTACACAAGTGTATCTAATTTATTTCATTTTGGAGCATGGTTTTAAAGTGCATCCATTACCTAGAAATGTCTTGAGTGTACCTTTCCTTTTGGCAGAGTAGTACTCCATTATATAAAAAACTCCACATCTTCTTTATCCATTCATCAATTTATGGCTGTTTCCCAATATTTGGATATTACAAGTTGTGGTACTCTAAGCATGGCTGTGCAGATATTGGTGTGGTATGATGCTTTTAATTCCTTCAGACAGACGCCAACCAGAGGAATGGCTGGGTTACATGGAAACTCTAGTTTTAGTGTTCTAAGGCACCTCCACATCGACTTCCATAGTGACTGCACCAATCTACACTCTACCAGTAATGAACAAGGGTTCCTTTTTCCCCAAACCCCACCAGCACTTGGTATTTATTGAATTGTTGATGACAGCCATTTTTTTCTGGTGAGATGGAATTTCAGTGCTGTTTTAAATTGCATCTCTCAAATAAGCATTATGGGCTGGCCAGATAGCTCAGTCGACTAAAGTGCCAGTTTAGGCAGAGCTCCGCGACCAGGGTTCCATCCCCAGCGTGCTCTGCCGGCCCCGCCCCTGAGCACACTGAGCCGGTGATTGAGAGCAGGCGTGGTGGCGAGTGCCTGTAATCCTAGCATTTGGGAGACTGAAAACAGGAGGATCACTAGAAATCTAATCTACATAACAAGACCCTATAGACCCTGTACCAAACACATAAAAAAAAAGAGCACTGCTATCAAATAGCTTTCATGTGTTTATTGGCTGTATGTACTTCTTCAGCTGAGAAATATCTTCTTTTCAGAGGCCCATTCTTTTCATAAACTTACTTTTGGATTGTGTCTTTAAATTTGAGGGGGTCTGGCTTATATTCTGGACAGTGGTCCTTTGTCTGAATGTTTTCCCATTCTGAGTGTTGTCTCCTCATCCTGTGGGTGATTTTCTTTGCTTTGGAAAAGCTTTTTAATATGTAAGATCCTAATTGTCGATTGTTTCTAACATTTCCTATGGGATCAAGGTTTTGTTCGTAGTCTTTCCTTACACCCATACCTTAAAGAGTTCTACTCTTTCTGTCTACCAAAAGACTTAAAGTGCCTGTTTTAATATTTAGATCTTTTATCTTTTTTGCTGTTAGTTTAGTGCATAGCGGGAGATATATATCTGGGTTTCATCTTGTGGAAAGCCAGTTTGCCCAGCACTATTTAGTAGACTAGCTGTCTTCCAGAGAAGGTGTTTGGCCCCTTTGTGGAGATAAAATGACTGCGTGTGTTTGGAGTTGTTTTGACATCTTCTGTTTTGTTTCATTAACCCTCAAATGTGTTCTTTTCTTTTTTCTTTGTTTCATTTATGCATTTGGTACAGGGTCTCACTATGCAGCTCAGGTTCATGGTGATCCTCTTGTTTTCAGCCTCCCCAGTTCTGGGATTATAGGTGTGTGCCTCCATGACCAGACTGGGCCACCAGCTCAGCACACCCAGGGGACTGGGCCAATATGGCATGCAGCACCAGGGATCAAAGCCTGGTCTCTGTGCTTGCTAAAGCAGGTGCTTAGTCCACCGAACTATCTCACCGGCCTTTCTTTTTCCTTTTCTCCTCTCCTCTCCTCTCCTCTCCTCTCCTCTCCTCTCCTCTCCT